>PVHP010044561.1:0-14041 GCA_004024765.1 Zapus hudsonius | reverse complement strand
AACATGATGCCAGCTTCCTCAATGCTTTTCCCACCCTGATGGGCTCTATTATTTGAAACTGTAAGCCAAAAATACACTCATATCTTCCCTAAGCTGCTTCTGGCTGAAAAGTTTGTCCCTGCAAAGACAAAAATAACTGATATACCAGGGTAATTCAGTTTTTAACAATTGATTCCTTCACAAGATGGCAGTCAGTGCCCTCTAAGACATGTAAAGTAACAAAGCAGGATTCCTCTCCACTGCAGACCTGCCTGCCAGAGGAATCATTGTCTCACTGTCAACTTGGCAGAATTTCAAATCATCATGGAAACCAATTTCTGTGAATGACTGTGAGAGTGCTTCTGGATTATATTAATTAATGTGAGAGAACCCACCTCAACTGTGGGCAGCATCATTCTATGGGCTGAATTCCTGGACTGAATATAAAGGGAGAAGATAACTTGAGCACCAGCATTCATCTCTCTGCTTCCTGTGTATGCAATTTGACCAGCTCCTGCCACCATGTTGTCCCTGCCATGGTGGATGACACCCTCAAACTGTAAACCAAAATATACCCTTTCTCCCTTCACTTGCTTTTTGTCAAGTATTTGCTCACAGCAACAGGAAAGTAACTAATGCATTCACCAAACATACAACTAACTGGCTTTGAGCCTTGTGAAGGCGTGTCCTGAGGGTAGGCTTGCCAGCCTCTCTTCCAAGGACCTCCTTTTGGATGAGGCATCGGCTTCCTCTCACCCTGGCCAGGAGCCACACAACCGGGGCTGTGCTCAGGTTGGCTTCTTTTCTGTGCCTCACTCCTCTTTTTTCACTACCTTGATGAATTTCCTAAGACATTCCTTTTTCTCTTTGAAATAGAGCCTGTTCTTTCCTATACTCACTTTCCATAACCAGGCCATCAACTTACGGGGGAGGATCCATATGGAACCCCACAGAGAATGATTAGATGTACAAGGGACCCGCAGCCATAGACATTCAATCAATAAAATATAAGCCAGTGTGACAGAAACCAACGAATCTCGACACAAAAACCCCTAAACTCACAACACCATAGCAGCCTCAATACTCGCCCACCACGACTCAGGGAACTGAGCAGAAGAGGGGGCGGAAATATTGTGAGAGCCGTGGTGGGGGAGAATAGCAGAGACCTGGCAACCCTCAGTAACTACACACTTGAGACATGAGAGCCCGGCTGAAAAATGAGCTATCCATGGTCCCCTACTACAAAGACTGATGCAGACGGCCCACGGAGGAGGGTATCCAGCTGACTGGGGATGGGGAAGGGGGGCAACGGGGAATTGGGGATAACAACTCATGGTTGGCCCACTCAACAGTGTAACTCATTATGAACAATAAAGAAAATAAAAAAAAGACGGAACTCCCAAAATCAGGCACCCTAGCCCCATTATGGAATAGGAAAGTGACTGTATTAGTCAGGGTTCTCTAGAAGGAACAGAGTTGATAGAATGGATATATAAAAAAAGGAATTTATTGGGATAGCTTACGACAGTCCAATAGTAGCAGTCTGTAGGCCCACAGGAAGGAACCAGTAGCTGTTCAGTCCACGTAGATGGATGTCTCAGCAGTCCCAATCCAGCTCAAAAGTCCTGATGAATCCCTGGGGAGCAGCTGCTCTTCAGTCCACGATGTGAGGCCGAAGAAACTGGGTTCTGATGTCCAGGAAGGGTAGGAGAGCAGGATGCGAGGGCAAGTCATGAACCAGCACCAGCAGCCGGGGGAGGAAGGAAGAGCGTCTCCTTCCCCTTAAGTTTCCTTATATTAGTCTCCTTCTGGAAGGCCCACCCAGGATTACTATGGATTAGCTCAAATTGACAAACTTAACCATCACAAGTCTTCTCCAAAATCCCCAAAGGAATTTGTCAATCATTTCTGCAGGCAAACTCAGGGATCCACCCAAGATTATTATGGATTAGCTCAAGTTGACAAACTTAACCATCACAGTGACAAAGAAGTGGAGATAACAAAAATACAATCCCAAAGAGAGAATAATATGACTCCTGACCACAACTGCAATGCAAACATGATGCAGTTAATGGCTGATATGGAAACTATGAAAAAAAGACATGAATGAGATGAAGCTCACCAACACAAGCATAGACTTCAGACTAAATTTAATGGAGAGGGATATGAATAACTTCAAAAACACATTAAGTGAATTGAAGGTGAACCAACTAGGGGAGGAAATAGACAATCAATTGATTAAATTTGATGAGAACTTAAGAAAACTTAAAAATGATTTTCAAGAATCCCTAGCAAAAACAAAAATAGATTGGAAATTGGAACTCACCAAAGAATTAGATACAATAAACAAAATTATAGTAGAAACAAAAAATGAAATGGAGTTGTTAAAAAAACTCTCTTGAATCAATCAGTCCCAGAGTTGACAATCTGGAGGACAGACTCTCAGACGTTGACGACAAGACAGAAGGAATTAATAAGGATGTCATAGGTTTCAATAAATTCAAGAAATCAAGTGAGCAAAGTTTGAGGGATCTATGGGATACCATAAAGAGGCCCAATATTAGAATCATAGGGATCCCAGAGGGAGAAGAAGCCCAGGCTAAGGGCATAGGAAATATCTTCAACAGAATTATTCAAGAAAACTTTCCCTACCTAACAAGAGAAAGCCCACTCAACTTTCAAGGGGCCCAGAGGACTACAAACAGACAGGACATGAAGAGGAATTCTCCAAGACACATTTTAATTAAGATGCCTAACATCGAAAGCAAAGAGAAAATACTCAAAGCTGCAAGAGAAAAGCAAACCATAACTTATAAAGGAAAATCCATCACTTACCTCAGACTTCTCATTAAAAACCATGAAAGCCAGAAGGGCTTGGAATAATGCTTTTCAGGGCCTAAAGAAGTATGGCTTTCAACCTAGACTACTGTACCCAGCAAAGCTATCCCTCATAATAGATGTAGAATTGAAAGTATTCCATGAAGTAAAGCAGCTCTATGACTATTTGAACACAAAGCCAAAATTAGAGAAGATTCTACAGGACACATCCCACACAGAAGAAACAAGAAATCTACCTCAGAAGAGTACCAGAGATCAGGCATGACAAACACAGTCAGTGTGCTAATAGCAGCAACATAGAAACAAACCCCCATAAACTCTCCAACATGGCAGGGCATAAAGCAAAACTCACAGTAATATCTCTGAATATAAAGGGACTTAACTCCCCTATAAAAAGACACAGACTTGCAGGGTGGATCAGAAAAATGGACCCTTCAGGAAACGCACTTTACCTCTAAAGACAGCAATCTTCTTAGGGTAAAAGGATGAAAAACCGTTTATCAGGCATGTGGAAGTAAAAAGCAAGCAGATGTGGCTACATTAATCTCTGGCAAAATAGACTTTACACCAAAATCAACTAAAAACGATAATGATGGTCACTTCTTACTCATCAAGGGAATGGTCCAACAAGAAGATATCACAGTCATTAACATATATGCACCAAATTTGGGTGCAACACAGTTCATAAAGGAAACCCTACTCAAAAATAAAGCAGAAATACAATCTAATTCCATCATAGTCGGAGACTTTAATAGACCTCTAACATCTCTAGGCAGATCAACCAAACAGAAGATCAACAGGGACATAACAGAGCTCAATAAAACCATTGACCAGCTGGGGATAACAGATATTTACAGAATGTTCCACCCCAAAGACACAGAATATACATTCTTCTTAGCAGGACATGCGACCATTTCTAAAATTGATCACATCCTATTTCATAAATCATCCCTAAATAAATTCAGGAAATTTGACGTAGTTCCTTGCATCATATCAGACCATAATGCATTAAAGGTAGAAATTGACAATGGAACAGGATCCAGAAAATACACAAAGTACTGGCACCTGAACAATTCACTTCTTAAAAAATGATTGGGTCATCCAAGAAATAAAACAGGAAATTCAGAATTTCCTAGTAAAAAAATGAGGATGATAACACATCTTATCAAAACTTAGGGGACACGGTGAAGGCAGTCCTAAGGGGGAAATTCATTGTGCTAAATGCCTTCATCTCGAAGACAGAGAGGTCTCAAATCAATCACCTAACCACCCACCTAAGGTCATTTTAACAGATGGAAAAAGCCAACACGAGGAGCTCAAGAAGAAAGGAAATAATTAAAAATAGGGGTGAGATTAATGAATTAGAAATAAAGAAAACAATTAAAAATAGATAAATCAAAGAGTTGGTTCTTTGAAAAAAAGTTAATAAGATTGACAAACCCCTGACCAATCTAATCAGACAAAGAACTTGGAAAGCCCAAATTAACAAAATAAGAAAGGACAAGGGTGAGATCAAACCCAATCTTGAAGACATTGAAATTCTCATCAGGTCATACTTCAAAAACCTGCACTACACGAAGTTAGAAAACCTGGAAAAATGGATTAGTTTTTGGACACCTACCAACTACCAAAGCTTAACGCAGAGCAGATAAAATCACTAAATAAACCTATCACATCCACAGAGATTTAAAATACAATCAAAAACCTTTCAAAAAGGAAAAGCCTGGGAACAGATGGATTCTCAGCTAAATTCTTCCAATCCTTCATCATAGAGCAAAAACCACTCTTTCTGAAGCTTGTTAGAAGCATAGAAAAAGAGGGAAGGCTTCCAAACACCTTCCACCATGACTCAGGGAACTGAGCAGAAGAGGGGGCAGAAAGATTGTAAGACTCATGGGGGCAGGATATCCAGAGACATTGCCCACCTCAGTATCAACATGCAAAGGGGGGCAGAATCGAGTTAACTCCTAGGCTGTTCTCAACCCACTACCCCATGGACTGATCCTGACTTCCCACGGAGGAGGATATCTAACTGACGGGGGACAGGGAAGAGGGAAATAGGGGAAGTGAAGACATTAACACATTATTCCCTTATTAAGTGAATCTAATTATGGATAATAAAAAAATCAAATACCTTGGAATATCATTAACCAAGGACGTGAAAGATTTTTATAATGAAAACATTAAAACGCTCAAGAAGGAAATAGAAAAGGATGTGATAAAAAAGAAAGATATCCCATGCTCCTGGATAGGGAGGATTAATATAGTGAAAATGGCAATCCTTCCAAAAAAATATACAGATTAAATTTCACTCCGATAAAAAAAATCCCAGGTTCATTCTTTACAGACATAGAAAAATAATCTCAAAATTTGTTTGGAATGGCAAAAAGGCTAGGCTAGCCAGATATGCACTTAGTAAAAAAAATCCTCTGGAGGTATTACCATTCCTGATCAAAAGACATTCTACAAAGCCATAGTTTAAAAAAAAAAAAAAGCATGGTACTGGAATAAAAACAGGCAAACAGACCACTAGAGAAGTTGCCAACAATGTTCACTGGCGTAAAGATAGCATCTTCAACAAATTGTACTGGACAAATTGGATAAATACTTGTAAAAAATGAGAAATAGACCCACTCCTCTCACCATGCACCAAAATCAACTACAAATGGTTCAGAGACCTCAACATAAGACCTGAAACCCTGAAAAACCTACAAGAAAAAATAACATGAACTCTCCATGAGATAGGAGTTGGGAAAAAGTTCCTGAGCAAATCTTCAGAAGCCCAGGAAGTGCAACAACCACTTAACCAGTGGGACATCATCAAGCTTAAACGCTTCTATACAGACAAACATATGATACTCAGAGCCAATAGACCACCATCAAACTGGGAGGTAATTTTTGACAGCTATAACAAAGACAGAGTTCTAATATCTAGAACTTACAAAAAACTTAAAAAAATAATAAATCAAACAGCCCCCTCACAAAATGGGGCATTGATCTCAACATAGAATTCACAGAGGAGGAAACGCAAATGGCCGATTCTCACTTAAGAAAGTGTTCATCATCCCTAATTATCAGGGAAATGCAAATCAAAACTAAAATGAGATTCCACCTTACTCCAGACAGAATGGCAATCATCAAAAAATCCAACAATAGAGCCAGGCATGGTGGTGCACGCCTTAAATACCAGCACTCGGGAGGCAGAGGTAGGAGGATTGCTGTGAGTTCAAGGCCACCCTGAGACTACATAGTGAATTCCAGGTCAGCCTGGACTACAGCGAAAAAACAAACAAAAAAAAATCCAACAATAATAATTGCTGGTGAGGATGTGGGGAAAAAGGAACCCTCATTCACTGATGGCAGGATTGCAAACTCCTCCAACCACTATGGAAAGCAGTGTGGAGACTCCTAAATAGAATGGATATAGAGCTACCAACAGACCCAACTATCCCTCTACTAGTCATCTACCCATGAGATGTCACACCTCAGCACAGAGACATCTGCTCAACCATGTTTATTGCAGCTCAATTCATAATTGCCAAGAATAGGAATGAACCCAAATGCTCATCCTTGGACAAATGGATATCAAAGTTGTGGTACATTTACACAATGGAATTCTACTCAGCTGAAAGGAAAAATGGCATAATGAAATTTGAACAAAAGTGGACAGACATGAAGCAGATCTTACTTAGCAAACTGGCAAAAGAGGAGAGTCAAACGCCACATATTCTCCCTCATATGTGGTTCCTAACCATGTTAAGTTTAAACTCTAAGCTAACCTGTCAGGTGAAATGACAGAATGTAAAAGGGGATGGAAGTAAGAGGAAAGAGGAAAGGGAGGGTGGGGGACCTATACAATAAGATAAATCAATAATGAATTTATACCATAAAATCCTACTTACATACAAGAAGCTCTAGAGGAAGAAGTGGGCATTGCCTGGTAAGAGGGGCCATGAAGAGACTGGGAGGAAGCCTAATCCCATGAAAAATTAAACAGACCAGCAACTCCCTGCCCCAGTCATTGGTTCCTTCTCACACTGAGCTGTTGATCAAAGAGACCCATGAGGACCCCAAAACAAGACAACCTCTGTCAAAGCTGTTGAATACCCACCTCAGGCCAAAGGTAAGACCCTATTGCTGAAAAAACCACAGAAACTCATGGCACAACACCAAGAAACCCTGCAAGATCCAGAATGGTAACCAGCTCCCAGATGGTAGCATGTTTAGTGCTGGAAGGCATTACATAAGCTGCTAGGGGAAATTGGTCAATGATATTTGGAGTAAGCACAGACCTCTGATATAAAATTCAGGCAGGTGTCACAAGAATGCTGAACACACTGCTCTATGGGAGAGATCAGGGAGTCAAGAAGTGATCACTTGTGCAATAGTGGCAACAAAACCTAGGGGGGGGGTTAATCAATGGCTTTCAAATTGGCCAAGAGATCCACTCAGTGACAAAGAACCCTTAACTCAAATTGGGATCCAGGGCATAATCCTATGGAGACCAAAAACCTGGACTCTAAGGGGAAATTCCCACAACTAGAAAACTACAGAGAGGCTACTCCTTATAGGATCTTGTCAAATTAGCAACAGGTGTCTCATTTAACCTATACTGACTTCACTCTCAGATGGAGATTCTGTTTGTATTTTTCAGGAGGCAGGGAGAGAGCCGGGGTCATTCCAACTCCACCAACAAGCCACAGGATGATGGCAGATATCCTGGCAGGAGATGAGCCACCGGGGCCTATCATGTAGGCCCCAAATGAAACCTTCGAGAGAGTGGCATGATAAACAGGAGACCAATGACCACACTGAATCAATTAACCTAGGATAGGTCAACGAGACAGACACTAATGATATCCAACACAATCCAAAGCAGAGGTACAGAGACAATTAATATCTCAACAATAAAGCTGACTTAAAACTCACCCACCATACAGTGTTGCTGAAGAAGCCACAGAATGCTATAGACCAGCATTGAGAGACACTTCGAGGTCCAGAACGTTATCCAGCTCCCAGAAGGCAGTTAGTGTAGTGCTGGAAGGCACTGCACAGGCTGCCAGGGGAAACTGATCAATGACAGCTGGAGTAAATAGAGACCACTGACATGAAACACAATCTGCAGCCATGAGTAGTCTGACCACACCTCCTAATGGGAGAGAATAGTGAACCAAGAAAGGAGCACTTGTGTAATGGGGAAGCCTATGTCTGGGGGAGACAATCGACGGCTTTCAAATTCGGCCAAATTTTCCACTTAGTGGGGGGGAGCCCTTGTCTGGAACTTGGGATGTAGGGCGATAGGCACCAGATCCCGTACTCTTGGGCTCCCAAGACAAGATGCACTATGGGATTGATTGATGGGGAGGCTACTAAAAATAGAATCTAGGAAATCCAGAATTGTGTATATCTCAGTTAACCTACACTGACCTCACTCTCTGATGGAGATTATGTTTGTGTTTTTCAGGATGCAGTAAGAGAGTTGGGGCCCATCTAACCCTACCAACCGACTGTAGGCTGATACCTGAGATCCTGGCAAGAGAGGAGCCACCACAGTCATATCGTGGAGGATCCATATGGAACCCCACAGTGAATGACGGGATGAACAAGGGGCCCACAGCCACAGCCATTAAATCAACACAGGATAAGCCAGTGAGACAGAAACCAATGATTTTTGACACAAAGACCCCCTAAGCTCACAACAATAAAGCAGCCTTAATACTCATCCACCACGACTCAGGGAACTGTGCGGAAGAGGGGCTGAAAAGATTGTGAGAGCCGTGGTGGGGGAGATTATCCAGAGTAATGGCACCCCTCAGTAACAACATACTAGGGCCAGGAGAACCTGGCTGAATACTAGGCTATCTATCCATGGTCCCCTGTCACAAGGACTGATACAGACTACCCACGGAGGAGGATACCCAGCTGGTTGTGGATGGGGGAGGGGGAGCATCAGGGAATTGGGGATAACAACTCATTGTTTACCCACTAAATAATGTAACTCATTATGGACAAAAAAAACTCACCCACCATGACTCATGGAACCGAGCAGAAGAGGTGGTGGAAAGATTATAAGAGCCATGGTGGGAGAGAATATTCACAGTCATTGCCCCCCTTAACAACAACACACAAATGAGGGGATCCTGACTACCTCCTGAGCTATTCATGACCCCTACCCCATGGACTGATCCAGTATGCCCACCGAGGAAGGCTGCTAGTGGGTTGGGGACAGGAAGGAGGGAAATGGGAGTACCATTATAAGATTTGCTCATACAATGTATCTAATTAAGGATAATAAAGGTATGAACAACATTCCTTTTTATGTTTAGTAAACAAACACACTTATACACGCATACATGCAGACATACACACTCTGCATATGTATATCTGATTTTGTTTATCTGTGTCTACACCATAATACTGCACTGGGAACAGGGCAATGGAAATTATAGTTGTCATAATTCAGATACCACTAAACACATTATAATTATTTTAATGTTGAATGTGGAGAGCAACACCTAATATTAAACTTTTGGGGCTGCACAATCATGTCTAGTAAACTAGTGTTTATAATTCTGTTGAAGTTGGATTAAAAGTAATGAATTTAAATCGATGTGCTTTTATGAAATGCTTAAAATCTTATTACACTGCAATTTTGACTTGCCTATATTCACTGAGTACTTGCTATTGCACAGCAGCTTCCTCTGTTGTTTTCCCTTAAGAATTATTTTCATGATTATTGACATGCTTTAATTTCTTAGAGAAATTAGTGCTTTTATGCTTATTTTATTATGCTTTTTGACACAAAATTCTATATATTACTGGGGTAACCTTTGATATTTTGATATACATATACAGTGGGTAATGTTTAAATCATGGTAAGCATATCTACTTATTTTTTGTTTGTTCCTCCAGTTTTGGGCAACCATATGTCTATAGAACTGAGAATCAATTTCTATAGGATCATTTTTTTAGATTCTACATATAAGAATGATTTTGCATTTGTCTTTCTTGTGTGGTTTATTAAACTGAATATAATGTTTTTCTCAATTTCATCCATTGATCATATGTACCATACACACCACATTTTTCTATCGATTCAACAGTTGATAGACAACTAGGATGATTTAATTTTCTGTAATGAGCATGGGCATGCAGGTGTCCCCTAACATATGATTTTATTTCCTTTGGAGAGATACTCCAAAGTATTTACATGATGGAATTCTACTCAGCTGACAGAAAAAATGACATAATGAAATTTAAACAAAAGTGGACAGACTTGAAGCAGATCTCACTTAGCAAACTCAAACAAGAACAGAGACTCAAATACCGCATATTCTCCTTCATATGTGGTTCCCTACACATAATGGGAGGAAAAGATAATTGACACTGAAACAAAACAGAGTCTAATTGAGAGGGGAAAGAGATATGGGGAAAGAGAGGGGGAATCATTATGGCTTATAATCTATGATTATGAAAACTATCAATAAAAAGTTTTTAAAAAGTGAAAAAATGAGAAAGTGGTGAAATAAAGATGAGTTTTTCTCTCACTGCTAAGTTGAAAACCTCCCTCAGGGAAATGGTAGTAGACACTGAGGACTGAGGAGACTCAAAATCCATAAAAGTCGATAATCAGGGGCTATTGAAAGCTTGACACTAAAGGACTTATAACATGCCCTCTATGGCCTAGGGAACATTGTGGAAGAGGATGTTCAGAAAAATGTAAGAGCCATAGGGGAAGAAGTTGTACTCTAAGGCATTGTTCCCCCACACATACAGAGAGTGACTGGTGCGTTGATAACCCCACATGAATACCAATAACCCCACTGAGGAGGGCCCTCGGTAGAATATGGGCAGATGAGAGGGAACACAGTTTACTATATAAGCATTGGCTTATTACTCTTTTTTTATACTGCTCCACTGATCTATTAAGAATCTCTGATCCATGGTCCCCTGCCACAAGGACTGATCCAGACAGCCCATGGAGGAGGATATCCAGCTGATTAGGGATGGGGAGGGGGGTATTAGGGAATTTGGGATAACAACTCATTGTTAGCCCACTAAATAATGTAACTCATTATGGACAATTAAAATAAATCTCTGTGCATCAAAGGACACTGTCAAGAAATTTAAAACAACCAGGCTGGAGAGATGGCTTCGCGGTTAAGGCATTCGCCTAAAAAGCAGAAGGACCTGGGTTCAATTCCCCAGTTCCCACATACATCCAGATGCACAAGGTGGCGCACGTGTCTGGAGTTCCTTTGCAGTGGCTGGAGGCCCTGGGGCGCTCGCTCGCTCTCTCTCTCTCTCTCTCTCTCTCTCTCTCTCTCTCTCTCTCTCATAAATAAATAAAATGTTAAAAAAGAAAGAAGAGTGTATTAAAAAAGAAAGAAAGAAATTAAAAACAACCAGCCAGGCTTGATGGCACACACTTTTAATCCTAGCACTTTGGAAGTAGATGTAGGTGAGTTCAAAGCCACCCTAAGACTATATATTGAATTCCAGGTCACCCTGGACTAGAGGAGACCCTACCTCAAAATAAAAAGGAAGGAGCTGGAGAGATGGCTCAGCAGTTAAGGTTCTGGCTTGCAAAGTCTATTACCCTGGTTCAATTCCACAATACCCATGAAAAGCCAGATGCAGAAAGTGGCACATGGTGTTCATTTGTAGTAACTGAAGGCTCTTGCATACCCATTCATTCTCTCTCTCTCTCTCCCCTTGCAAATAAATAAACAAAAATATTTTTTCAAAAACAGAAGAAGCCAAAATAAACCCATTCCACAAAAAAAGCAGAAGAAAAAATTAAAGACAACCAACTGAATGGGAAAATATATTTGCAAGTCATGTATCTGATAAAAAAAACCCATATCCAGAATACATTAAGAACTCTTAACACTCAACAAGCATAACTGAGTAATGCAACTCAAAATGAGTAGACAGTTTTCCAAAGAAAATAAATGTTCAAGAAGCATATGAAAAGTTATTTGATATCATTCATTAGGGAAAATCAAATCAAAATACCAAAGAGCTACTAGGATAAATAACATTTAAAAGAAAGGAAGGAATGAAGGGAGGGAGAGAGGGAGAAGTTTTAAGAAATTAGTTTTAAGAAATTTTAAGAAACTGTGCACCACTGATGAAACCATAAATGGTTTCATTACTTGCTGTTGTAATCAAACAAACATCCAACCAAACAGTTTATGGGAGGAAGGGATTTATTTCAAGCTTACAAATCCAGAAGTTCTATCAATGACAGAAGAAGCTACTTACTTCCACATATCCAACCTGAGAGAAAACAAAACCAAACAGAAAGCAAACAGCAAAAATCAGCAAGCAAGCCATCAGAACATGAACGTGATCTCTACACACATCTTTGGGCTAGAATCTTGATCCTCCCTCAGTGACAACTTAGGGCTAGACTCCAGGATCCACCCCCAGTGACACCTTCCCCAGCCAGAAAACCGGATATCCAAGTTACAAAATTAATTTTAATAAAACAAGCTGAGTCTATGGGGTCATACATTTCCAAAATACCACACTTGCAAAGAGTTTCATGGTTATTCAGTCAAACACAGAACTACCATGTGAACCAGCAATTCCACTCCTATATGGAAATTCCTATATACTAAAGAATTTAGAGTGATGAACAAAGTCTTACTTGGCAATGTTCATAGAAGCATTGCTGACAATAAAAAAGTGGAAATAATTCATATAAAATAAACAGATGAATTGATAAACATATGGGATCTGCATATGGAAGAATATAATTCAATCATAAGAAGTGAAGTGCCAATGTATGTTATAATATATATGGAGTCTTATAACATTATGCTCAGTAAAATAACCCACATATTTTAGGCAAATTATACCTAAAGTACCTAGAATAGACCAATTCCTGGAAATCGAAAGTAGACTAGAAGTTACCGGGGGCTGAGAAGGAGCGGGAAAAATGTATTGTTTCATTGGAAAGGTTTTGATTGAGAATGAAATTTTTACACTTTGGGGTATAGATAGATAGTGCTATGGTAGGTATGTTTATGTTCCTCCAAAATTCATAGGTTAAAACCTAATCTCCAAGGTGACAGTATTAATAGATGAGGCTGTTGGGAGATAATTATGTCATAAGACTTCTGTCTACATGAATAGGATTAATGGCTTTAATGTCACAACCAGTAGCCATAGATTGTTCCTAGAAAAATATTTTAGTGCCAGGAATGGGGTACCTTCCAGTGAGTTCCAGGTAGGTTCCTGAGGCCCAAAAAACAATATAGGCTATTGCCAAAGCTTTTGGTTGCCCATCAGAATGAGATGGTAAGACCCTACTGTTGAAGACCACATATGCTTGAATTGCATGTCACTGAGAAATCAAACTGGAGCTGAGCTGGAAACCTCCTCCCTGTTAACCAGTTGAGAGAAAGCTGGAAAAAGCTGTGGCTGCATGCAGACCTATGGGAGAGAGAAGCTATCAACAGTGGTGAAGAGCAGTGGACCTTGCAAGCTTTCAGACTGGGAAACCAGGCCAAATGATCCAACTGGGGCAATAGTGCATGTCTATTGTGGGGGAAACCAATTGCTCTGTAATTGGACTGGAGGCCTGCTCTGTGGGAGGGAAATCATGTCTGGTACTGAAGACCTAGTCAAAAGCCTATGGTGGGGAGGTCATGAACTTGAGGGGAGTAATGCCTGCTGTTGTCTGGTTAAATACATACATTATGCTCACCAAACTGCCTTATAAGCACTTTTTAAATAAACATACCCATATCATAATGCTACTATCACTTTCGGCTAGAGAAGCTTCTCTTTTTCTAATGACTATGACCACTGGGGTAACTCAAAAGACACAATGGTGGTGAGAAGAAATGGCAGTGGAGTGTTCAGCACTGGGACATCTCTATTACATCACCCAAGGCTCAGGGTCTATTGCAGAAGAGGTGGTGGAAAGACTGTAAGAGCCAAAGGAAGGATGGGACTGCTTACATTGCAAACTTCCAGACACAAAATGGCCTTGATATTCATGACTTCAGAGTGCCTGATAATACCTACACATAATGGGAGGAAAAAATGATGACACTGAAACAAATCAGAGACTGAGAGGGGGAAGAGATATGAGGGAGGGTGGGGAGAAAATCATAATGGTTTATTGTTTATAATAATGGAAGTTATTAATTTAAAAGTTTTTTTTAAAAAACAAAACGTCTTGAAGGTACCTTCTACCACAGGAGGACAG
>PVHP010044560.1:0-14055 GCA_004024765.1 Zapus hudsonius | reverse complement strand
CTGGAGACACACACACACACACACACACACACACACACACACACACACACACACACACACACACAGTTCTGTGTGAATGGCACTAGTGCCACCTGCTGGCCATCTGGCTCTATTGCATTCCCCTACCACAGCCTCACCAACCTGTAGAAAAGGTTCTCTGGAGACCTTTGCACATTCTAGATCGTGTACACAAAGGGGCCGTTGAACTGACTTTTAAAACAGTGTATGCTGTGGGGAGATTGACGTTTAACCAGGTTTGAAAGACCAAGAATATTTTTGACCCTGCTTGGCTCCAAATTTTTGAGAAATCTCCACTGGCAACAGAGATATGACCAGGACTGGGGATGGAGCTCACTGACAGAGCACTTATGCAATCCTCAGTGAATTGTGTATGAGAGAGAGAGAGAGAGAGAGAGAGAGAGAGAGAGAGAGAGAGAGAGAGAGAGAGCACTACAGTATGCTTCCATCCCTCCCAGCTCTGCCCCACAGACATCAGACACAATGAGAGGTAGGGAGGGCGCTCTCTGGAGCCTCTCTCCCTGGATGAAAAGGAAATGGAGGCCATTCAGCTTGGGCCTGGGCCCAGGTTTTCTTAGCCAGGCTGCTTTGTCCCTCGTGGGAGTACAACATAAGGGTTGCTGTTGAGTTTATGCTGTCGCTTCTTGCTAGAGAAATCAGACTAATAAACACAGAAGTGCTCAAGGCCCTTCCACGGAGCCACAGAACACAGCCCATCTCCTTCCTCATCCAGGAGCTACCTGCGTTCCCTACCTTCAGGCCCGCTCACACATGGGATAAGGTATAGACCAGGGCCTAGAGGAGAGGGTCGGCATGGCAGGGAGGTGGGGTCCAGAGGGAAACAGATGAGGGGCTGTGGAAAAAGAAGTTAGCTGCCCTCCCTTGACAGAACTATGGGCCTGACCTCCATATTCTAAATCCTTCTGCTTCTGATTGGAAAAACACTTGGTTTCCTGAAAAATAAAGACTATCAGAGGTCTTTTCTTAATCCATCTTGTCTATCCTCAGAGTTAATGTCAACCAGCCACAAAGGGAGTCTTTGCCAGTCATCCCGATGAAACAGGGCCAGGATGGCCAGGATCTCTGAGGACAGGAATGGAGGAATGTTCAGGGATCCTCTGGGCTCTGTCAGAAAGAGGAGAAATGTTTCCTTCTGAGGAGAAGACATTTATCTCAATGAAAAATGGCCATGTGTGAGGAAATGTCATACTTTCTGAAGCCAGCCAATGATACAGTGAGAAAACTGCTCTTTGGTGTGTTGCAAAGTATGTTCCTTAGATGTTATTTATAATTATAGCTTGGATTTAGTGATGAGCATTGTTTTGAATTGGAGAGACTGTGATACCCTATTTGACTGATGACAAGATTGAGGGTCAGAATAGATCAGTGACTTTTCCAAGGTCAAAAGGAAATAAGTCGAAGGAACTCACTTCCATCCCCAAAGCCTTCCACTCTCCCCACACTTCCAGGATTCCTTAGAGCACTTGGTCTGACAGAACTGACTGCAAAATAAACACTCACGTTGCCATCTCTGCATTTCTGAAGGAAACGACTTGAAACCGTGTCCTCATTGGTATCATGGCGTGTGAGTGTTCCTGTGGACAAGCCACTCCTACCGCCATCCTCGCTGCGATCACGGGCAGAGGATTTGGAGCTAACTCTGGCAATAGCTCTTCTGGGAACTACAGCCACAGTACGTGTCCCAACTCGACAAAGTGCCTGTCAGTTCAGGCTGCTATAAGAAAGCAATCTAGAGTACAGAGCTTACAAACAGCGACAGCCAAAAAAAGACTCAATGGTCTGGAGGCTACATGCCTGTTGTAGTCCGCTTTCTCGTTGCTGCACAAAGAACCCAACCAGAAGCAGCTTGTGGAGGAAAGGGTTTATCTTGGCTTACAGACTCGAGGAGAAGCTCCATGACAGCAGGAGAAAACACGGCATGAACAGAGGCTGGACATCACCCGCCGACCTACATCAGGTGGACAACAGCAGCAGGAGAGTGTGCCAAACAATGGCAAGAGGAAGCTGGCTATGACACCCATATAAGCCAACCCCCAACAACACACCTCCAATTCCAAAACTGCAATCATCTGGGGCTCAAGCCTTCAGAACACATGTGCTTATGGGGACACCTGAATCAAACCACCACAATGCCTGTGTCCACATGGCCAGGTCCTGGTGAAGGGCCTTGCTCAGGATGCAGGCTGCTGACTCCTTGTGTCCTCCCACAAGGGGATTCCTGGGGTTCCTCTCATAAGGACGCTAATCCCACTCAGGATGCTCTACCCTCATGACTAACCAACTCCCCAGAATTTAGGATTCCAAGATATGAGTTAAGGGACCGTCCATGATCTGGGGTGTGTTGCTTATTCCATTCCACCCACATCAACCTATGGCCAACTTTCCCTCTTCACCTGGTCTCTGCTAGCATGAGAGGAACTATCATAGTCAGCCACATGCCACTGGGATGAATCTTCAAACCATGAGCACTGACATAGCCTATCTTGTTGGGGGAGGGGGAGCTCAGGGGTATCCCAATCCTGGCACTTCTTTACTATAACCACCTATGGCTCCTGGGTGCAGTATTATCTACCCTCATAGGGTACTCTGTCCTACCACTTTTTAAAATTATATATTTTAATTCACTAACAGGTTTCCATGTGGCTTATTCATAATATCTTTAGTTTTAATTATCCTTCCCCCTCTCCTATATCCCCTTCCCTGACTCCACATGGACTTTTCTACCCCCATTTTTCCATCTGTCTACTTACAAAATCTACTATTCTCTTCCCTTAAGTAAGCCCTTGCCCTCCTCCCCGACCATGGCCTCTTTCTAGTGCTCTGACCTTGACTACTGAGTCTTACTCCAGCTGACAAGAAGTCTGAAACTTCAGTTTGAATGAATATTCATCCAAAAGGCACAAGTTAATCCAGCAAAGAGCGTTACAAAACAGAAGAGACCTAGTTACCAAAATACCAAGACCTGGCATGTTTCATTTATTTTTTTTTCTGTTACTAAATAGATCGTGTAATTGAGGACAAGATGAGATCACTTATGAGAATGAAAACACTTGGCCAGACAGGTGCTGCATGCCTGTAATCCCAGCATTCGGAAGGCTGAGGCAGGAAGGCTGTCCAGAGGTCCAAGGCTAGCCTCAGCTACATAGTGAGCTCCAGGTTATTCTGAATTATATTATAAAATCTTGTCTCAAGACAAAAATTCATGCTATTGCTCATTTAAGTTAGAGCATGTAACTGCGGTCCTATGTGCACATATGTGCTTGCTTTATGTCAAACAGCCTCATTTTCTTTTGACATGGTTAATCCAGATTTCAGCAAGGAATTTTTTAAAGCCTCCCAAGATATCTTTGTGGACAAGATGAAGAAACACGGACCAGATGACAGAACACTTATATGAACTCTCATGTTGCCCATATTTTCTTCCTTTTTGGACACCAAATTTTCAGGGAGACATTAACAAAATGGATTTCCCTGTTAGGGAATGCCCAGGCCAATGAAGAATCTGGTAATCCTATCCTAGAAGGGGTGGGTTTTTATCTTAGAAAAACGGAGACTGGGGAAGGGGGAAGAACATCTATCTGTGATAAAGTAGAATGAGTGAGTCTTAGGGGTAGCCAGGGTTCAGACCATGAATCTTCCTTTCTTGCAAAATGTCTTGTGGAGTCCCCATTCACATATGGTGATTTGTATTGTAATTCCTATCATTTTTCACAATGTCTACAAATCAGGACAGGCATTGAAAGATGCTGGGGGATAGAAAGCCAGAGCTAGAGAGAAAGGGGTAGCAAAAGTAGGAATCTTAGAAGACTCTGCAGTGCCAAGGAGGGAGGAGTTAACATACTCCACAGTCTAGACAGGGCAATTCTGATGTGCATGAGGAAGAAAGACAGCAGGGTTCCATCACAGGGAAGCTCGGGGAATGCAGCTTCAGAATGTGTAAGAAAGTGCAGATACATCCAGGAGAGCCAAATCTAGAGCAGGTCTGTATACAGAGGAATTATTCCAGGAACTGATGATAACTTTAAATATGGCCACACTGGAAAGAAATATCCAGCCATTCATTCTATGAGGGAGATTTCTACAAACCCTATGGAAGACATAAGCCAAGAGGAAAACTTCATAAACCTGCCTGGAATTCCACCTCAGGATGATAATTTCTTTGACTTAAATATCAGTGATCCTTCAATGTCTCTTGGTAACTGTCTTAATCCTTGGGCAAAAAAAAAATAAGATGTTAAACCATGTAAATGTATTAATTCATTGATAAGTATTAATTCCAAAAAGATGGCATTTCTTTTCAGGAGTGACAGCTAGCTGGGATCCAAGCTACAAGATCATAAATCTATTTTGTTTAGTTGAAATGTCTAGCAGACCAAACCTAGAGCAGGTGTTTATCAAATAAATCATTCTAGGAACTGGCAGCAACTCTAAATATGGCCAAGCCCTGGATACAAACCCAGCAGGAATACAGGTGGAAAGAAAAACGCCATCATCCTGGCTGTAAGGGAGATTTCTCAAAACCTGATTGAAGGGGTCAGAAGACAGGCAGAAGAAGGATGAAGTCTTCCCAGAGGAGGAAAAGAAAAAGCTGTCCCCTCCAAACCTGTAAGACTTTAGACTTGCCTAGGATTTCCCCTTAGTTTAGGACGGTCATTTTAGAGGCACACCAAACAGAATACCAGTTGTGAGAAGTCCACCGAGATTCCTAGGACTGAGGCAGGGAAGACAGGACGGAGAGTGAGTTTCCTGGTTAATATATCCCATCTTAATATACATTTTCAGAAAATGCTGCAGAGAAAGAATGTTAAACACAATTAGTTTCACACAGGTCAACAAGGAAATTTGAAAATCTATAAGTACTAAGAACATGAAATTTTATTGACCCATCTATGCTGGGTCAATAATAAATTATTACATCTTTCTTAATAAACTATTTTAAAACACAGGATAATTGCCAAGGCACAGTGGTATATGGCTGTACTCTTGCCCTTAGGACATTCCAGCAGGAGGGTCTTGAGTTTGAGGATAGCCTAACCTATATAACTGAAAAAAAAACAAGTTGTGTTTTAGAAGCAAGCTGAAATTCACGCTACATGATGATTCTTATGGTCTATCCTATGTCCATAATTGCTATTTTTCCAATACTAAGAGTTGAATTCAGGGCCTCACACACTAGGCAAGAGCTCTACCACAGCTATATACGTAACTGTCTTTTTAAAAATTATTTTGGGTCAGGGTCTCACTACATTGCTCAGGCTAGCCTCTCGAGTACCACCATGCCCAGCGCCATGGTGCTGTCTGTTTCCTTTGATTTTTAGTTGATATCTTTCACATTGAGTCCCCTCAACCCCACCCCCACCCTCAGGAAGGATCAGTGGCCTAAATCCACCAGGGAATAGTATTTCCCTGCAGCACACGCAAGGTTCTGAGATGAGGGTGACCTTTATTAGCTAATATACAGAGACATCGCCCCTCTCAGCAACAACATACAAAGTGGGGGGCAAACCTGGCTACCTCCCATGATATCCATAACCCCTACCACATAGACTGATCCAGTGTGCCCACAGAGGAGGATACCCAGTGGATTGGGGACAGGGAGGAGGGAAATGGGGATACCAGCACAGTATTTGCTCATACAATGTATCTAATTTTGGATAATAAAGATATCAATAAAAAAGAGATTAAAAAACACAAAATGTTCAGGATTACTTGGAAAAAAAGCAGAGAGTGGTGTGGCTATGAGGCAGACGGCACTACTGACCATGGGGAGTTTAATCCAGAGAAAGCAGGAATGAGAGATGGTGAGAATGGTCTAGAGTCCATCTGAGCCCCTTCAGCAAACAGCCCTCCCTGTAACTTCCGCTTTCAACAGCCAGCAAATTCTCACTGTGCTCTGGCCAACTTGGGTTGGTTTTCTGTTAAAAGCCACTAAAAATTGTTGGTCAGGAATATTCTCCCATAATAATAAAATAATACCAATGCAGCCTATTGTCAATGCACTTGGTTACCCACCAGAGCTAAGTGGTAATGACCCTCCATACAGGCTGCAAGCGTGGGATAAGAAGAGATCACGCTGGAAGTGAGAAGGAAGCCAGCTCCCTGCTGGCTAGCCCTCCTAGTGCTGGGAAGTGCTTTGTGAGCTGCTAGGGAATAATGGTCACCAGCAGTGTGAACAAGCAGGGGAACCTGCAAGCCACAAAATCAACCAGCCCGGCAAGAAGGACACACCTGTGCAATAGTGGCATACAGGCCATGGGGGTAATCAACTGCTCTCCAATTGGATATGAGGCTTGTTCGGTGGGAAGAAATTTATACTTGGCACTGAGAACCAAGTCAGAATCCTATGGGTCAGAAGGGTGCAGACTCTAAAAGAAGCTCCTAAGAGAAGGTGTGCCCATCAAAAAGACTGAAAACATTGTTTGCTCCCTTTGACCCAATACACTCCTCTCACTCTGGGTTGGAGAATATGCCTTTTTTTTTCAGATGGCAGCAAATACCAAGAAGAACCAGATCCATCAGTAAGACAAGAAAAGATAGCTGACTGCCTAGCACAGGACAAATCACCTCTAGCATATCTGCCAGGGCCCAGGAGACACTGCAGAGGAAGTGACCATTTAAACTCAAGTGCAGCTCTCTCTGCTAGCCTAAGAACCTCCTCCAGAATCTTGTGGTAGACACTCGGAAAACTTGAAAGTCATCAAAGTAGAAATCCAGTGGATACAGAGCGCTCAACACTAAAGGAAACTTCTAACATGCCCACCAAGGCTCAGGGAACATTGCGGAAGAGGGGACAGAAACAGAGAGGGAAGGTGTATCCTGAGACATTGTCCCCCACACTGGCTGACTGGTTCATTCATGACCCCACAGTGAATACCGACAACCCCACTGAGGAGGGCCCTCGGTGAAAGGGGGGTGGGAGAACGAGGATGTGAGAATATAAGCCATCACCCATTGAGGACATGAGCGCTCATACTGTAAAGTTCATAGTAATAATAATCATTATAAAAACCACTAAAATCTCAGGCTGTAGTGACTTCAGATAAGTGAACAGACACCACACATAAATGAGCATTTACAGAGGCAGTGTAATTATGCATCAAGAATACCCTTCAGGGCTGGAGAGATGGCTCAGCGGTTAAGGCACTTGCTTCCAGTGCCTAAGGCCCCGGGTTCAATTCCCCAGGACCCACATAAGCCAGACCCACAAGGTGGTGGCCCTGGTGCGCTCTCTCTCTCTCTCTCTATCTATCTCTCTATCTATCTATCTATCTATCTATCTCTCCTTGAAAATGAATAAATAAAGTCCTGTTTTCCTCTCTGCTAAACCCCATGAATTGCCAATTCTTCCTGGAGATAGGGTTCCTAACGTTTCAGCTATAACATAAGGAAAGCACTCGAGACTATTTCTCGTTTTTCTTTATAAACCCCAAATAGGGATTTCTTCTCACTGAATTTCTCTTCACTGCTTTTTCCCAAAATCCATTATGCACATAACATTTACTGTAAACACCTGCCCTAAAAAAAATTACAGTGAATTTTAAATATTATGTTTGAAATAGTAGATAACTGACCAAGTCATTCCTAGAGATGAACATTACGTTTGGTCTCTGTGACACTAGGTAAGCCATGTAGAAACTAGATGGCGTCATTAGTGAACGGGACTCAGTGCAAAAGAAAACCAACACCCCAGGAGTAAAACGGTCCCCCTTCTTCAGATGTGCTGCACACCTCCGATGTGAGGCTAGTGTGAAGGGGTCCTTAAACTGGCCACACTATAGGTTGTCACCTGCAAGCACAAGTCACCCCCACATCCCCCACATCCCAGAGCCAGGGCTGGATTCCTTCTCTCTGCACAGCCATGGGCACACACCCTGAGCAAGAGAGAACTCTGTGTTTCTTTCTGAATGAGCACAGGGTGCCCACTGTGGGGCTGAGCTCACCAGGTGCTCCAATCCCCAGATGTATGGACAGGAGCTGGGGCTGATAAAGAAATCTGAGAAGTTTGCACAGTCCACACGGAGGCCATTGTTCGTACTGAAGCTAATGAGCCGTCCCTACGTGAGCAGAAAAGTTACTAAGAGTAAAAGACATCCCACCCCATCTGGGCAAGGGAACCTCAGGGTCTCCCAGAGGACTCCTTGCTTCAGGCCTCATTTCATTCCCAATGACTTTGCAGAGGCCTATTTAAAGGAGGTCACAGGTATTTACCTTTCTTCCCCATCAGCTTCAATCTAGTTTATGGAGGAGAGAAAACGCCGATGCCAGGGCTCATCTGAGCTCCCAGAACATTCATTCTGCAGGTCTTTTTCATGGGAGGGTAGACTTTTAGCATCACAGGAAATGTCACTGGAATGGACGTAAAGTTTGTTTAGATCTAAGATAGAAATATTTCTTCCCTTAGCTACACTGAAGTATTTCCACCCAGTTCTGTCCTTTGTCTCAAGACACACTTTGAACAAACCATTTACGGCCTGATACATTTCTTCTTCCATTTTGATGTCCTTTCTTTTGTATCTGTTTATATGTGTGTATGTATGTATTTTGCCCACCCCCATCATCCATGTCAAAATGTTGGTAAACATGATATAGTTGCAGTCTTGGAGTGGAAAGCTTGCTCAGTGGTTAAGGCATCTGCCTGCAAAGACCAATGGCCGGGGTTGAATTCCCCAGTTCCCACATAAAGCCAGATGCACAGTGAGGTATGCATCTGGAGTTTGTTTGCAATGGCTAGAAGCCCTGGTGCTCTCTCTCTTTCCCTCCCTCACTCCCTCCCTTCTTCCTTTTATCCCTTCCTCCCTCCCTCCCTACAAATAAATTAAAGAATACATAGTGGCTGTTGTAGTGATAAACAACAACTGCTTGGGGTCATGAAGTGGCAGACACCAAGCCTCAGGAAGAGGGCAGGCACCCCAATCTATTCCTCCCTCTTCTCTGTCCTTATTTCCTTCCGCTGCATCTTTGTGGTATTCCCTGGGCCTTGGGGGCCAAGATGAGGGTGTCTCATGGACCGCTGAGCACATAACCTCACTTATTCTCAGCACTTTACAAGTTTTGAATCTCCCATAGTCACTGTTGTCTGCAAAACAGAAGCTTTTCTGACCAAAGATGAGAGCAGGTCTAATCTCGGGACACAAATATAACAAAAATTGGAGGATTGCTTGATGGACATAACCATATCCTTTGAGTCTCCTGATAATAGTGATTTCCCCAATAGGGTCCAGGACCTTCACAACTATAGTCTTAGACTAGGTCTTCAGTACGAGTCTCATTTGCAGTGACTAGAGGCCCTGACATGCCCATTCTCTGTCTGTCTGTCTGTCTGTCTGTCTGTCTGTCTGTGTCTGCTTGCAAATAAATAAATAAAAATATATTTTTTTTAAAATGTGTATGAGAAACTCGGGAAGGAACATGGGAAGCTTTTGGAGAAAAAAATAATCAAACGCCTTTGTGAATGAAAGTTCTTTGACAGAGCAGAGCTAAATGTATGAGCTGGATTAGTGGCATTGAATTATCCATGTGTCCTGGCATCCAAATCCTTGCATTGTCCCCTCCACAATGAATCTGAGCCTGGCCAATAAGGTCTGCTTTGGACAAAGCAACATCAGCACAGTTGACACAGAAGAAGCTTTATCAGCAGCTTTCCACTGTAACAAACTTCCCATCATCGTGTGAAGACAAGGGAAAAAGCCACAGAGACAGATAAGCCACCCCAACTATTCCAACCAAGGCATCCAACACAAGAATGAGGCCATGGCAGACCATTTAGCCTGAGCCAACAGCTGAGCTGCTTAGCTTCTAGCAGCCAACAGTAAACTCAACTGAGGCCAACAAAAAAGCATCCACAGCAAAGAAATCAACCATAAACCTAGAGGGTTTATTACACAGAAGTTAACAACTGATCAGGCAACAAAAACAAAAATAACTTTCATTCAACATTTGTTGATGTTGTAACTCATTATGGACAATAAATTATTTAAAAAAAAAAACATTTGTTGAGTGTTTGCAAGGTTATAACTCAGAGAGAGAAGAGGGGATTATAATATTCAATAGATGGTGCCACAGAGAAATGAGTTTTCTGGGCTGGAGAGATGGCTCAGCGGTTAAGGCACTTGCCTCCAGTGCCTAAGGCCCTGGATTCAATTCCCCAGGACCCACATAAGCCAGACCCACAAGGTGGTGGCCCTGGTGCGCTCTCTCTCTCTCTCTCTCTCTCTCTCTCTCTCTCTCTCTCTCTCTCTCTCTCTCTCTCTCTCTGTATCTCTGCTTGAAAATGAATAAATAAAATATTTTTTAAAAGGACAGGCACATTATCTCCTGGAGACAGGAATGTGGTTTCAGCCTGCCCTCAGCTGAGTATTTAAAAAAGAAAGAAAGAAATGAATTTTCTACATTAGTTATTCAGAGGCAGCACAGGAAAGGAAATATATGACTTTTTTTCTCCTGGACAGGTAATCTAATAGACTTAAGAAGGAGAGAATTTAGTAAGTGGAGGAAACAAAGAATGTGTAGAGATGAGAAATCAAACAGAATGTTTGTGAAACTGCATGTAATTTTACTCAGCAAAGGTACAGGTATTGCTGGGGAGGAACAAAAAATGGAGTAAAGATGAGATAAGTCTCAGTCCCCCATTTTATAGGTGTCACTGAGGAGAGTCAGGACAGGAGTCAGCGTGCTCTTAAGCTGACACAAATCTGCTTCTCTGGAAGGTCCCACCCATTGGTGGTGTATATCATTATTGGTGTATTGATATCACATTTCAATTTGACCATAGGTGATAAGGTATTGGATTGGGGAGAAATAGATCAAATGTCAGCTTGGATAGCTGATCCAAATATTAGTTTAATTCTTCTTTCTATGTCTAATAGACATCTAATATCTAGCTCATCATATACCTCAGCAAAACTTTTAAAGGTTATTCTTATTATCATAGCAATATGACATATCAACCTAGCAAACAAGTGTAAGATTCGGGGAGTGCATACAGATACCTGAATGTCACCCAGCAAATAGCACAAAACCAACAGCAACAGCCTTTGAGAGGCACCTGCTCATTTTTCATTCTAACTAAAGGGTCGTGTCCAAAGTCGCTGTTTGAAGCAAAGTAAACTGAGGCACTAGCACCTGGTCCTTTAGCTGCCAAGTCCAATTTATTTAGCTTATAAAGCTTCTAAATTCCACATCCATATAGAGCAAGGACGTTACAGCATTAAAAAATGTAATGTGAAAAATAAAAGTGGGAAGATGAAATGAAAATTTAGTTTGTGAATGTCACTGCATTGGCTATGAACTATTTGTGGTGAGAGAGAGGAGAGAGAGAGAGAGAGAGAGAGAGAGAGAGAGAGAGAGAGAGAGAGAGAGAGAGAGAGAGAGAGAGAGAGGGTGCTTCAAGTTGTATCCTTGGCTTGGAAAACGTATAAAGGCAGCAAGCCCCAGGCAGAGCCCTCCACACAGACACACTGTAAACAGTGACCCCAGAAGAAGCCGAGCCAGTTGTCGATATTTTCAAAGGAGTCTCCCTTCTGATCCCTCTTGTGCAGATAAAGGAATAACAGACCATGGAAGGGAATTAGTGAGAGTCAATAGAACAGGAGCCTGCACTTCATCAGCTGCAGAAGGAAAGTCAGTGAAAGCAGACAGATCCCTGTTTCCTCAGGATAATCAAACGCCTGTCTTATTGGAGAGTCACAAAATTGACTTTTACATCCCTTGGTTTAATTGACTGATGTCTGCATATTACTTAAACCTTAGGTGTCCTTAACATAAGACTAACTCTCCTACCAAAATCGACATCTGATTACTGTCTTTCCACTTGAAAGGAACTGGATGGACATCTTCTTTCTCACCAGTGCTTCTGAAACTTTTTTCCCTTGTGATTGTTTGCTTGAGAATTTTTTATATAACTCTGGGGATAAAGTATACTAAGTATACAAATCTCATATAGGCAATAACTCATAAAGAAATTTATTTTATTCTTATTTTTTTTCTTTATAGATGTCTGTATTATTGCCTTGACCTTGTCCCCCTCCCTGAAACTCTTCTGCTTGGTCTAGTGTGTTGTTGATGCTTTCTATTGTGTAATTTGATTGGTTGTTTCTGTTGTGCAATTTGATTGGTTGATTCTTTCTATTGTGTTATTTGACTGGTTTTTTATGTTGTGTAATTTGATTGGTCAATGCATTGTGGTGTTATTTGATTGGTTGATTCTTTCACTTTCAGAATGTATGTTTGGTTCTCCTTCAGAGTCTCTGTCTCTTTCAATGATGAATTTTTTCATCTTTTGTCTAGATTTTTACATTTTTTCCTCCAAAGTATTGATAAAGATAAAATTTAAAGAGTAGATAAATATAAGCAATAAGATGAAATAGGTAGGGTTTTCTCAGTCAACGTTTCTCCCTGGCTGGGGAGAGACCATCCCCTATGCTTACCTTGGTTCTATCAGGATGTTGCACCCAGTTCCATCATAACATGGTAGTCTGTGGTCAGGGTGTGGCTGTTGAGGCTCTCTTAGCCTAGACTTCCTTTGCCACATGGCTGCTTTCCCCCACGTGGTGTATGTCTTGAGGTCTGTTTGTTCAAATCTAGATAAACACATTCCCTGATCTGTCCACTGCTTCCTGTGGTTCTAGAGAGTCTCTTGCTTTTACAGGGAGGGGGGGGGCTTACCTGTGTCCCAACACTAAGTTCCTTATCTTTCCTGCTCTATTCATGGGTAACTAAGCCCTTCTCCCTGGCTGGTGAGTTCCAAGGGTTGAGGTCAGCTCCTTCAGACTCCTCCAGACTATGGCAAGATGAAAGAGCATGATTGTAGACATTGGAAATCTCTCGATTTCAATTTTCCATACCCCTCATCTGATGCTTGCCTGAGCCCTGCTGAAGACAGTTTGGGATTCCAGGAGCATGTGGCGCCTGTGAAGACATTACTGCCTTTCTTCAGTGGCCATGTGCCCAGAGCTGCGTGACCTGCTTGGGTTGCACTGGGGCCACAGAGGTCTCTGTGATCAAGCTTCATTTTTCCCCTGCCTAGTTCCTTTTCTATTGGGGGGGGGGTATTCCTTTTCTTCTTTCATGAATTTTTGAAATTCTCTTCAGTTTCCTTCTTTGTTATGTAATATATTCATTCATATACTTGTCTTATTTTGACTCTCCCTCACAGGCTCACACTGAGGTGAGCTGTAACCTGCCATCTCACCTGGAAGTCGAGAAATTTACTTCGAAATAATTCTTTGATACACATATAATTGTACCATTCATTAAAAATGAAAGCAAGTCTTGAATACTCACCCCAGGTCTGAGGCAGGATCCTGTTGCTGAAGAAACTACAGAAAGCCAACTATCGGCATCAAGAGACCCTGAGAAGTCCAGAACAGTAACCATACCCCAGATGGTAGTTAGTGCAGTGCTGGAAGGCGCTGCATAAGCTGCCAGGGGAAGCTGGTCAACAACAGCTGGAGTAAACAGAGACCATTGATATGAAATGCAGTCTGCCACCAGGAGTAGGCTGAGCACACTGCCTACTGGGAAAGAACAGCAAACCATGAAAAGAGCACTTGTGCAAAGGAGGAGCCAAAGCCTGGGGGAGGCATTCAACAACTTTTAATTCGGTCAAGTAATCCACTCAGTGATGGGGAGCCCTTAACTGGAACTGGGGACTCAGAACGAAATAAACTGGGAACCAGAATCTTAGGCCCCCAAAGAGAAATGTACTATACGAGTGATTTACATAGAGCTATTAACAACAGCATCTAGCCAACTCAGAAATGTGCATCTAAGTTAACCTATACTGATCTCACTCTCCGATGGAGATTCTGTTTGTATCTTTCAGGATGATGCAGAAAGAGAGCTATGGATCCTCCAACCATACCAACAAACCACAGGCTGATAGCTGACACCTGGGCAAGAGATGAGCAACACCAGATCTTCCATGAAGGATCCAGATAGAATCCTGCAAAGTGGTGGGATAAGCAAGAGACCCACAACCACAGCCAATCAGTCAACATAGGATAAGCCAGACAGACA
>PVHP010044559.1:0-14026 GCA_004024765.1 Zapus hudsonius | reverse complement strand
TCAGGGCCATGCATGACTGTCCTGGTTTTTCAAGCGTAAAACACAGGGATCCTTCCTCCTGAAAACTTCTGTTCTCTCCCAAGGGGGCTACTTGCATGTCTATAGGGAGCATGGGAAGTCCCAATGCCTTTTGAGTTGTGAAGAATCGAGGAAACACCGCCGCATTATGGCGGACGGGCATGGGTTTGGGGAAAGCCGAAAGGATCCCCCATCTCTGTTCCCCCTGGCTGGGGCTCATCTTGTTCATGACCAGCATCATCAGCGTCCAGAGGGTCAGCGCTGCCACAGCCATCTTTCCGATCCTCCTCTTGATCCACCTTGACAGCCGGCTTGGGACCCAATGTGGTGTTTCTTGGTTCGACGTCTCCTCTCCGTGTGTCGAGTTCTGAATCCTCTTTGGTCCCTCGCTCGGTGTCCGAGTTTCCTGGGTTTTGGCACCAGTTGCGGCGAGCTCCTCGACCAGCGAGGAAGAACAACCACCACTCGAGGATTCTTCTCAAATCACACTTTATTGGAGAGCCTTTTGATTGAAGGGAGAGCAGGAAGCAAGGGGCCCTGAGCACTAGGAGTCAGTTACTTATAAAGGGAGCAGGGACACGGGTCGCCCCATGATTGGCTGACGCCAGCTCGCCATCACCAGGCGCCACGGGATTGGCTAGGGACCAATACATAATCCGCGCGTGCGCAAAGCCAGAGGCACGTCTCTCACCAAAGCATTGCCTAATATGGAGTTGTTTACCACTTAGCTGCAAGGAACTGGGCGCCATCTTGTAATGGCGATCGTCCTGGCTCCCTGCAGATTTAAGTCTAGAATACTCCCTGAATAAAGGCAAAAGTAGGGAACTCAAGATCCTAACCTAACTTTATCTAAGATTGATCTTGTTTACCTTTCACTTTGGAACAATAAATTAATTGGTCAGCTCTGCATTTGTACATTTCAGTTGTATCATGGATAGTTTATTCATTGTTTTTATTTTTTTAAAGATACAGAATTAATGCAGTTTTTAAAAATATATTTTATTTATTCATTTTCAAGCAGAGAGAAACAGAGAGACAGAGAGAGTGCACCAGGGCCACCACCTTGTGGGTCTGGCTTATGTGGGACCTGGGGAATTGAACCCAGGGCCTTAGGCACTGGAGGCAAGTGCCTTAACCGCTGAGCCATCTCTCCAGCCCGAATTAACACAGTTTTTAAAAAAATATTTATTTATTTATTTGTAAGCAGAGATACAGAGAAAGAGAGAATGAGCATGACAGGGCTTCCAGCCACTGGAAATGAACCCTAGATGCATGGGCTACTTTGTGCATCTTGCTTACATGGATACTGGGGAATTGAACCTGGGTCCTTAGGCTCTGGAGGCAAGTGCCTTAACTGCTGAACCATCTCTCCAGCCCTATTCATTGCTTTTAAAATAACTGAGTATTAGTTGTCTTCCTCATTACTATGACAAAATACCAGGTTCATGGTCTAATAGGATACAGTCCATGCCAAAAAAGGCATGGATGGATTCTAGGACTCTGGTCATGGTCATGGGAACTTTGGGCATGGCTTGCCTGCATCTTGGTACTGCAGGATTTTGGGTCTAGGGAGGGATTAAATTCCATAAGGATTCAAGAGATCTCAGTCCCATGGACCCCAACTTTTTGGCCCTTAACTGAGTTAGCAGAAAATTGAAAATACAGACTCTGAGAAGGGTAAGTTATGAATCATGAGGTTTATTTTAGGGCGAGTTAGGATCCAGAGGGAAGGCTCAAGCAGAAAGAAATTCTTCCTTTTGCCCAGCTGGAAATGGGGAGGAAAGATGGAGAAGAAAATCTCCTTCACATAGAGAAATCTCAAGGGAAGAATCCTCTAGAGAAGACACACACACACACACACACACACACACACACACACACACACACACACACACCCTCACATGGGGGGTCAAAAAAGACTAAGAGAGAGCAATGGACTTGGAGCTTAAAGAGAGCTCACTCGTGGTAAAACAGGAAGGTAGCCACAAAAGACACATGTGGAAAGTAAGCAGGAAAACGCCCTTCTCCCCAGCCTGCCTGGGAAGGGGAAAGACACACTGTTCAGATGGACCCAGGGGATGAAGGGGACCCAGGAGGGAATTACACACCTGGTTAGGCTTCTTTATATGGATCAAGGATCCAAATAGGAGAGCCTTGTCATCAGACTTAGGTGTGTGAGGGAGAGACCTGATTGGTTGATGGACTCAAGAGGTTGACTTAAGAGGGGCCAGCCCCGAGTTGTGCTAAGCTGAGGAAGAAGCAGGAAGCTGCTGCTGAGGAATAATTGCTAGTGTCCATCTTGGATGAGACTGGTGGGTTCTAGTCCTGTCAGGGCAGTCAAGGTGACATCTATGCTCTCCTTGAACCCCTGTTCCTGGCTGACTGCCCATTTAAAAAAGCTGCCTTGCCAGCGAGCCAAAGGCTCATAGCTGACATCCTTGCAAGAGATGAGCCACCCCAGACCTACCTTGAAGGATCCACATGGAACCCGGCAGAGAGTGGTGGGATAAGCAAGAGACCTTTAACCACACCAATCAGTCAACCCAGGATAAGCCAGCAAGACAGACACAATGAAGTACAGAGGCACCTGAGACCACCACAATAAAGCAGCCTTAATATTCATCCACGATGACTCAGGGAACTGAGCGGAAGAGAGGGTGGAAAGATTGTAAGAGCTATGGTGTGGGAGAACTTACAGAGACATTGCCCCCCTCAGTAACATACTAAGGCAGGTGGAACCGGGTTGACTCCTAGGCTATCCATAACCACCTACCCCATGGACTGATCCAGACTGCCCATGGAGGAGGATATCTAGCTGATAGGGGATAGGGAGGAAGGAAATCGGTGAACTGGGGATACCAACACATTATTTGCTCATTCAATGTATCTAATTATGGATAATAAAGAAAAAAAAAGGCTGGAGAGATGGCTCAGCAGTTAAGGCACTTGCCTCCAATGCCTAAGGCTGCGGGTTCAATTCCCCAGGTCCCACATAAGCCAGACCCACAAGGTGGTGGCCCTGGTGCGCGCGCGCTCTCTCTCTCTCTCTCTCTCTCTCTCTCTCTCTCTCTCTCCTTGAAAATGAATAAATAAAATATAAAAAAAAGAAAAAAAAGCTGCCTTGCTCTAGTTTCCTTCATTGGCAAATCATGAAACAGAACTTGGCCTGGAAGTGCATCTGATGGGCAGCCCACTTCCTCCAGGTAGGCCCTAGCTTCTAAAGGTTGCACAAATTCCCAAACAGTGCTACCAGCTGGTGTCAAGTGTCACACATGGGGGACATTTTACATTTGAATCACAGCAAACCAACTCTTGTTAAAAGAACATTAGTTCCTAGTATTCCTTAAGATAATTTTTTATTTTCTTTTTTTAAAAAATATTTTATTCATCTTCAAGCAGAGAGAGAGAGAGAGAGAGGGAGGGAGAGAGGGAGGGAGGGAGGACCAACCAGGGCCACCGCCTTGCAGTTCTGGCCCACGTGGGTACTGGGGAATTGAATCCAGAGCCCTAGGCCCTGGAGGCAAGTACCTCAACCGCTGAGCCATCTCTCCAGCCCAAGATAAATAATTTTTTCTACCTCCCAAAATAAGCAAAAAAATCCTGTAAACTGGGTGTGGTGGTGCACGCCTTTAATCCCAGCAGAGGTAGGAGGATTGCCATGAGTTCAAGGCCACCCTGAGACTACATAGTGATTCCAGATCAGCCTGGACTAGAGTGAAACCCTACCTAGAATTATAGAATAGCCTGTTGATTACACAAATATACTTGTAACTGCCGTATAATAAATTGGCAAAGATATCATTTGTGTCTAGAGGTAAAATAGGTAAAAATTTTATAATTGTCTTATCAAGTCCTTTTTACCTTATAATTTATTGATTGATTGGACAGTTTATTAAATTTCTCAGATTTAGTATTTTTGTGTTTGTTGTGTGTGCATGTGTGTGTGTTCACCTGTGTGGGCAAATGTCTGTATGCATATGTGTGAAAGCCAGAGGTTGACATCCTGGATCCTTCTCATCACTTCCACCTTATTTTACTGAGGGCAGCATCTCACTTGACCCTAGCGCTCACTGATTCACCAGTTAGCTAGCTAGCTTTCCCTGAGGGATCCTCCTGTCTCTTCCTACCAAGCATTGGGAGGTAGGAGGATCAGCGTGAGACTACATAGTGAATTCCAGGTCAGCCTGTGCTAGAGAGAGACCCTACCTTGAAAAACTGAAAAACAAAAAGAAAAAAAAAAGTGCGGGGGTGGGTGGAGTGTGAGTACATGCATGGGAACACCAGGGTCTCTTGCCCTTGAAACTCCAGACACATGTGCCACTTTGTCATTAGGCTTTAGAGGCAAGCCCTTTAAACGCTGAGCCATCTTTCCAGCCTCCAAAATACTTTCAAATACGTTATACAGTAGAAATCTGAGGTATAATTTATATGTAATAAAATTCACCCTTTCAAGTGCATTTGAAAAATACATAGTTGTGAAAACGCCATAATAGTCGGGATAAAAACAGATATAGCTGAGAATGAAGCCCACCAGAATAGATTATAAGTAGATGCTTACCAGGTGGGCATGGCCTCTTCTTGACTGTTCATCTCTCTCGACTCCTGAACCTCCAGGTCCCTGCTCTAGTAGCCCTCACACTCACCCTGTCCCAGACAACTGGGCTGGGAAGGGAACCTTTACTCCCACATGGGCTCTCTATCCACCCCCCACCTCCACATGGCAGGAGCTCTTTGTTCCTCCTTTTCATCTAATAAAGTCTCATAACCTTAAAAAAATAGAATACAAAACAAAATCACTGAACCCCTTTTTCAATCCCTGACAACTAGTTAGTTTTCTGTCCTGTCCCTACAGTTTTATCTGTTCTCAAGTACAACAAAACAAATCCTCCATAGCCTTGTGAGTCTGCCTTCTTTCACTTGGCATAATGCCTTTAATATTCATCTATGTTGCTGCATACGATGTCAAATAGTATTTCATTGTACCAATGTACCAAACTTTCTCACTGCATAATTTCCAGTTTGAGCCACCTGTGGAATTAGACTTAAGTTTTCTTTTCACTAGAAGTGGAACTATTGGGTGATTATGGCCAGCATACATTTGTGTATGAGAATCTGTCAAACTATTTTCCAAAGAGAGTATGCTAACAAAGAATGAGTTTTTGAATGGTTTTGAGGAAAAACCAGCTTAGGGCTGAAGAGATGGTTCAATGGTTAAGGCATTTGTCTGCAAAGCCTAACGGTGTTTGATTCCCCAGTACCCATGTAAAGCCAGATGCATAAAGTGGCACATGTGTCTGGAGTTTGTATGCAGTGGCTAGAGGCCCCCATACTCTCTCTCTCTGTGTCTCTCTGTGTATCTCTCTGCTTGCAAATAATTTTTTTTAAACAAGCTTAGACTTATGTCATAAATTTCCCAGAATGATCCTAAATATGTTCAAATATTTATCAGAGGAAATTATTTTCCTGTGTCCTATTTCAAGGAAGTAGAAGTTAACAAAGGAAGTTGATATATAAATATTTGTATTTATCAAAGACTTAAAAATGTCATGTTAGAAATCACACATGTAGGTCACTAACTGGGGGGGGGCATGCATTTCAATGTTTAGCTAAAATGTGGGTTTAAATTGTGTATTCAGAATTGTAGTTTCCAAAGCAAGGCCAGGCATGGTGACATACGCCTTTAAATCCTAGTACTCAGGAGGTTGAGGTAGGAGGATCTCTGAAGTTAACACTAGCCTGGAACTAACCATAGAGTGAGTTTCAGGTCAGACTGGGCTAGAGTGAGACCCTGCCTCAAAAAACATACAAAGAGCTAGAACTGCAGTTTCCAAGTGTTTTAAAGCTGTACAAATTAGATTGCTAATTTTGGATGTACATAGGAAGAAAGCAGAAAGGCAGTTATCATAACTCATTTGTTCAACTGTGCTTTCAGGATAATTCTTATTTTTTAACAAGATGAATTTACAAAGCCCTCCAATTTCTCCCTATCAGTCTCCTCGTTTCAGTTCCTTTTTTATCCAACTTCAGTTTCAAAGTTCATCAGTATAAGCACTCCTCACTCAATTCAGCATCTCCCTTGTTTTGCCCCTTCATATTTCCCTAGCAAATGGAATGGCGCACTGGGAAAAAAAACAAACACTTTGGGGCTGGTGAGATGGCTCAACAGTTCAGGCATTTGTTTGCAAAGCCTAAAGGCCTGGGTTTAATTCCCCAGTTCTCACATAAAGCCAGAGGCACAGAGTGGCACATGCATCTGGAGTTGTTTTTGGTAGCAGGAGGCCCTGGCATGCCCCTTCTCTCTTTCCTTATAAATAAATTAAAAAACAATTTTTTTAAAATCACACTTCTAGTTGGGCATGATAGCACATGCCTTTAATCGCAGCACTAGGGAAGCAGAAGTAGGAAGATTGCTATGAATTTGAGCCACCCTGCGACTACATAGTGAATTCCAGGTCAGCCTGGGCTAGAGAGCAAGACTCTACCTCAAAAAACAAAGCAAAACAAAATAAGATTGGTCAAACTAAAAAGAATCTTTTTTTTTGGTTTTTATCATGACTGCTGGGTTTTATCCTAGCACTAAAAGACAAGTATATTCTTTTTTTTTTTTTTTTGAGGTAGGGTCTCGCTCTAGCTCAGGCTGACCTAGAATTCACTATGTAGTCTCAGGGTGGCCTTGAACTCATGGTGATCCTCCTACCTCTGCCTCCCGAGTGCTGGGATTAAAGGCATGTGCCACCACGCTTGGCTCTAAAAAGAATCTTGTACCCAGTACATAATATATTTAGGGAGATAATAAATGCATAATACAGTAACTATTATATAATAAATTTAGCTATAATGAAAAGTAGATGAGATACTATGCAATGTTAATACAAAGTGCTAAGAAATCTAAGAGATAAATTGGAGATAGTAATGAATAAAAAGGCCCCATGAAAGAAGATAGTTCCACTATAGCTTGCAAAGATAAGGAAACACATTCAAAGACCAACCAGCATTAATAAATTAACATTAAGGGCTGGAGAGATGGCTCAGCGGTTAAGGCACTTGCCTCCAGTGCCTAAGGCCCCAGGTTCAATCCCCAGTACCCACATATGCCAGACCCACAAGGTGGTGGCCCTGGTGCTCTCTCCTTCCCTCCCTCCCTCCCTCCCTCTCTCTCTCTCTCTCTTTCTCTCTCTCTCTCTATTTCTCTGCTTGAAAATGAATAAAATATTTTTAAAAATAACATTTAAAAACATATGAACCAGGCATTGTGGTGCACACCTTTAATCCCAGCACTCAGGCGGCTGAGGTAGGAGAAAATCACAGAGTTTGTGGCCACTCTGAGACTCCATAGTGAATTCCAGGTCAGCCTGGGCTAGGGTGAGACCCTACCTCGAAAGACCAAAAAAAGAAAAGCAAAAGTCATGAAGAGAAGAGGTTCAAAAGATTAACACAGGTAGAGGAACTGTACAGAGGAACAGTAATGTCCTGCAATCTTTGGAGGTTAATTAGGAAACAGGATGCAAGTTCAGTGAAGGAAATAAAGAACTCAACCACAGCCAGTAGAAAATGTAAAGTATTCAAGTAACATCCCTTTGAGGTCTGAATTCCAAATGCTACCACTTAGATAGACAAACAGTTTCAAAATAAAAAGTATTCTTTGAAAGCTGGGCATGGTGGCTCAGGCCTATAATCCCAGCACTTGGCTAGAACAGAATTGAGAGAATTAAAGAACAATTTAGAAGCATGTTTGATCCACTTCCGGTAAAATTTATCATGACTGCTGGGTTTTATCCTAGCACTAAAAGACAAGTATATTCTTTTTTTTTTTTTTTTTTTTTTCAAGGTAGTGTCTCGCTCTAGCCCAGGCTGACCTGGAATTCACTATATAGTCTCAGGGTGGCCTTGAACTCATGGTGAGCCCTCCTACCTCTGCCTCCCAAATGCTGGGATTAAAGGCGTGTGCCACCATGCCCAGCTAAGTATATTCTTTTTTTAAAAAAAATATTTTATTTATTCATTTTTCAAGCAGAGATACAGAGATTGAGAGAGAGAGAGAGAGAGAGAGAGAGAGAGAGAGAGAGAGAGAGAGAGAGCGCACGCACCAGAGCCACCACTTTGTGGGTCTGGCATATGTGGGTCCTGGGGAATTGAACCCGGGGCCTTAGGCACTTAACCACTGAACCATCTCTCCAGCCCTAAGTATATTCTTTATATTGTTCACTGTAGTTTTTAGAAAAATTGAAATGGTTCAGCATTAAAAAAGGTTTAAAGCCTAGGCATGGAGATGCAGTTATTTATTCCCAGCACTCTGGGAGGCAGAGGCAGGAGGGTAAGATCAAGGCCAGCCTGGGCTAGAATAAGACCAGACCCTACCTCGAAAAACAAAACAAAAAAGGTTTTAAAGGGGCTGGAGAGATGTCTCAGAAGTTAAAGGTGCTTGCTTACAAAGTATGACAGTCTGGGTTCTATTTCCCAGTATCCACGTAAAGCCAGATGCACAAAGTGGTGCGTGCATCTGGAGTTTGTTTGCAGTGGCTAGAGGCCCTGGCACACCCATTCTCTCTCTGCTTGCTATATATATTGTTTGTTATAAATAAATAAACATTAAAAAAAAAACTTTTGGAGTCAGGCAGTTAATTCCAGTGCTTAGTAGGCAGTGACCGGAGGCTCACTGGCAGTTTGAAGCCAGCTTGGAATACATAGCAACTTGCAGGCCATCCAGAGTTATAGAGTGAGAACGTTTCTCAAAAATCAAGAAAAGCTGGGCCGGAGAGATGGCTCAGCAGTTAAGACACTTGCCTCTGCTGCCCAAGGCCCTGGGTTCAATTCCTCAGTACCCACATAAGCCAGACCCACAAGGTGGTGGCCCTGGTTCTCTCTCTCTCTCTCTCTCTCTCTCTCTCTCTCTGCTTGAAAATGAATAAATAAAATATTTTTTAAAAATCAAGAAAAGCAAAATTATTTCGGGATTTTATGGAAACATACTTCAAAATGTGTTTGTTTTTAAATTCAGCTTACGTGACTTCTTCAAGAGGAGAGTGTTAGGCATCATCAACACTAGTGAAATTCTTTGAAGTTCTTGAAAATAATTATGAAATGCTAAATATCTAGCAGAAATTCCTATCGTATCTTTAAAAGGATATTACAGTGTTAGAAGAACCCAAGAGTGGGGCTGATGAGAGAGCTTAGTTGGTTAAGTGCTTACCTCACAAGCATGAGGACCCTAATTTGATCCGTAGAATCTATGTAAAAATGCTGGGTGTGGTGGCACATACTTGTAATGCCAGCTCTGGGGAGGTGGAGATGGGAGCACAGATTAATTGGCCAGTCTAGTCCAATGGCACCTGAGGTTGTCCTTTGGCCTCCATACACACACACCTGCACCCACACTCATATATACACACATACATTAACAAGAGCTCAAGCTAAAGAACCTGAACCTACATACATTAGCTGGTGTTGCTAGCAAGGTAGTGGCAGAGGTAAGCGTAGAATATAAGTTATTGAATATTGATACTTAACAAACCTTTTATTTCAAGTTAGCCTCTCTAGTCTACGGCCATACCACCCTGAACGTGCCCGATCTTGTCTCAAGTTAGCCTCTCTAGAGACTATTTATTTATTCATTCATTCATTCATTCATTCATTCTTTGAGATAGAGTCTTGATCTAGCAAAGCCTGACCTGGAATTCACTATGCACTCTCAGGATGGCCTCGAACTCTTGGCCATCCTCCCACCTCTGCCTCCCAAGTGCTGGGATTAAAGGCATGCACCACCACGCCCGGCTAGCGACTATTTTTAATTCCTTCTTGGAACCTTTTAATTGTGTCATCCTAAAACTGGAAACCACTCCCTTCCAAGTGGTGGGAAAGGCCTGTGTGTGGTTGATAATAGGAGGACTGAATTGGAGAGATCCCACATCACTTGTTTGGTTAGTCATAGTCCGCAAATATAGTAATGCACTTATTTAACAGGGAAATCTGGATGCTTATTTTTGCTACCAGTTAAATTTTTTTTTTTTTGGCTGAGTGTGGTGACACAAGTCTTTAGTCCCAGCATTTGGGAGGCAGAGGGAGAAGGATGGACAGGAGTTTGAGGCCACCCTGATAAATAGTAAATTCCAGGTCAGTCTTGGCTAGATCGAGACTCTATCTCAAAGAATAAATAAATAAATAAATAAAATAAAAATATATGTATATATATTGTATTATTATTGCATTTAGGTTTATTGGGGGCTGGGAAGATAACAATTAAAAGCATTACCTTGCAAAGCATGTTGGCTGGCCCAAGTTCAATTCCCAAGTCACCCATGTAAGCTGTATGAAAAAAGTGAGGCAAGTGTTTGGTATTTGTAGTGGCAAGAGGCCGTGGTGCCAATAAAAAAATAAAAAACATTTGTTGGCAGGGTCATGGAAATTCAAGTATGCTAGATTCTCTGGTTACCTTAAGTGATAAGGGCTTTTATTTTATTTATTTATTATTATTATTATTTTATTTTTTATTTTATTTATAAATATTGAGAAAGGTGATAGGAACAGCCTTCAATAGTTATACATTAAAAAAATAGAGAATAGATTTTTTTTTGGGGGGGGACGCTTTTTGAGGTAGGGTCTCCCTCTAGCCCATGCTGACCTGGAATTTACTATGTAATCTCAGGGTGGCCTTGAACTCATGGTGATTCTCCTACCTCTGCCCCCCGAGTGTTGGGATTAAAGACGTGAATGACCAGGGGGGGGGATAGATTGGGCTTGCCAGATGCATGTGCCACTTTGTGCAATCTGGTTTTATGTGGGTACTAGGGAATCAAACTAGGGTCTTTAGGCTTTGCAGGCATGTGCTTTAACTGCTGATCCATCTCTACCCCCCCCCCACACTCTTTTTTCTTTCCATATTCACAATTTCTACAAATATGTCTGGGAGTCAGGACATTTGTTGACACATTTGGGTGAGACATTTAATTTTAATGTTATACCCTAGAAACCTTAAATTAGAGGTTTATCATGATCAATTGCAAAATCTTAAAAATCTAACAATACGGGCCGGAGAGATGGCTCAGGGGTTGAGGCACTTGCCTCCAGTGCCCAAGGCCCCCGGTTCAATTCCCCAGGACCCACATAAGCCAGACCCACAGGGTGGTGGCCCTGGTGCGCTCTCTCTCTCTCTCTCTCTCTCTCTCTCTCTCTCTCTGCTTGAAAATGAATAAATAAAATACTTAAGAAAAAAACAAAAACCAGTGTCCTGTGCACTATACCCCCTCTTAAAAAAAATAAAAATAACAATGCTACTTTAGCTATAAAGCTAAAGTGTTTTATTCTTTATATTTACAGTAGTGTTTTTAGAAAAGGTAATTCATATTCTCTTGCATATTCTTCCCATTGAAATTATTGAAATTCATATGTGTAGCTGTCCTAGAAGCATCATTGTGGAAGTAATGGAGTAAGGTAGGAAAAAGGCACATAAGATTGTGCATGAAGGTAGGGTATAAAATGATGTTTAGGGTACAGATACTGAGTGCTTAATACAACCATAGTTTTGAGGATGATAAAATATGGAACAAACTTCCAGTTTATGTGTTTAGGCTATGGCTATCCTGCTTGCATATTGTAACTGCTAAAGATCCCCCACCTCATTCTTGTCAGTTAAACTTTAACTATGGGACTGGAGAGATGGCTCAGTGGTTAAGGCAATTGCTTGCAAAGCCTAAGGATCCTGGTTCGAGTCCCCAGTACACACATAAACCCAGATGCACAGTGGCACAAGCATCAGGAGTTTGTAGTGGCTTGACCCTGACATGCCCATTCTCTGTCTCTGTCTCTGTCTCTCTTCTCTTTACTTCTCTCTGCTTGCAAATAAATAAATAAAAATATTAAAAAAAACTTTAACCATGAACTTAAAAGCGCGCGCGCGCGCGCGTGTGTGTGTGTGTGTGTGTGTGTGTGTGTGTGTGTGTGTGTGTGTTGTTTGTTTGTGTTGGGGGATTGTGATAGGCCATCATTGTGCAGCTCAGGCTGGCCTGCCTGTAACTCACTATAGCCCTGTTGGTCTTGGACTTGTGATCCTCCTGCCTCAGAGTAAATCAAGTGCTGGGATTACTGGTGTTAACCCCCATGCTCGGCACAGAAAGTTCTTTTTTAGTATTACTAGTTTGTTGTTTTTGTAAAATTGAGAACTTTAATATATGAACATACAGGGCTGGAGAGTTGGCTCAGCGGTTAAGGCACTTGTCTCCAGTGCCTAAGGCCCCAGGTTCAATTCCCCAGGACCCACGTAAGCCAGACCCACAAGGTGGTGGCCCTGGTTCTCTCTCTTTTTCTCTCTCTCTCTTTCTCTCTCTCTCTCTCTGTAGCTCTCTGCTTGAAAATGAATAAATAAAATTAAAAAAATATATATGTGAACATACAGTAATTTGATCATATTCCTGTCCCCTCTCCCCTGTCCCCCATTCCCTGAGGACCCTCCTCTTTCCAGGTATTCCCTCCTCTGTCCTGTTGTCTGTCAGTCTGTCTCTCTCTCTCTCTCTCTCTTTCTCTCTCTCTCTCTCTCTTTCTCTCTCTCTCTTTCTCAGATGGTCTCACTCTAGCTCATGCTGACTTGGAATGCACCAGCCTTAGGTGCATTGAACTCACAGTGATCCTCCTACCTCTGCCTCCCAAGTGGGTTAAAGGAATGTACCACAATGCCCAGCCTTTTGTGTCATTCTTTTTGTCCTCTGTCCTCCATGTCAAAATTTTGATGGGCTCAGAACCATGCTGGTCTTGTAGGGGTATCATTAACCACTGTCAGGTTCATGTCCAGAGGACAGTGCCCCAAAGTATGCCTACACACTCTGAGACTATGTTCTTTTTTTTTTTTTTGAGACTATGTTCTTTTTGCCCCCTCTAACACAATACACCATGAGCCTTGGCATGTAGTAGAAATCTCCTGCTGGGCATGGTGGCATACTACATAGTGAGTTCCAGGTCAGCCTGGGCTAGAGTGAAGACCCTACCTCGAAAAACCAAAAAAAAAAAAAAAAAAGCTCCCTTAATACTGAGTTCTTGCAGCCTCTTATTTTCGGCTTTAATGAGTTCTGAGTCTCCTCAGCATTTACCACCATCTCCATAGAGATGGTTCTCTGGCTGGTAGTGAGAGCACCACTCATATTCTTTCCACAATGACCTCTACAATGTTCCCTAAGCCCTGGCAGGTGAGATAGAGATGACTCGATGAAGTCCTGGGCTGTCTCTACTTGTCATTTTGAAACATCTTAGGTCTCTTTGGTTTTGTTTTTTTTTTTTCCAAGGTAGGGTCTAGCACTCATGAAGCAGAGGCAGGAGGATCACAAATTTGAGATCAACATAAGCTACATAGAAAGATCCCGGCTCAAAAAAAAAAAAAAATCCTGGCTCATAAAATAAGAAACCAAACAAACTTTTTTTTTTTTTCTGGTTTTTCTTTTTTTTTTTCTTTCTGGTTTTTCGAGGTAGGGTCTCACTCTAGTCCAGGCTGACCTGGAACTCACTATGTAGTCTCAGGGTGGCCTTGAACTCACCTCAATCCTCCCACCCATGCCTCCCGAGTGCTGGGATTAAAGGCGTGTGTGCCACCACGCCTGGCTCTTTGGTATTTGACACCATCTGTAAAATGAAGGCTCTCTAACCAAGAGTGAGAACAGCATTAATCAAAAGGTTTAAACATACACACTTAGCAGGCTGTTTGATGGGCAAAACTTTGTTTTGTTTAGCCAAAAGACGGTGGAAGCTTCTGGGGTCTACGACCTTCCAAGCCATAGGTTTTTTTACTCTGTTCCCAGTACCAGGTATGAATTTTCTCCCATTGAGGCCTCTTATCTAGAGAGAGAACAGTTGATTAAACCCATAATTTGTGTGCCACTGTTGCACAGGTGGGTACCTCTTGCTTGGCTAGTTGATTTTTTTAAATATTTTATTTATTCATTTTCAAGCAGAGACATACACACACACACACACACACACACAGAGAGAGAGAGAGAGAGAGAGAGAGAGAGAGAGAGAGAGAGAGAGA
>PVHP010044558.1:0-14060 GCA_004024765.1 Zapus hudsonius | reverse complement strand
AAGACCAGAGAGAGATTTTTTCATCCCCTTTTCCCAACAGCAATTGGGGTATCCTCAAGAGAGGGGGAAATTATATAAGTTTAGTAGTGAAACCCCACACAAGGTTGCCAAGGACCTGGGAGAGGATTTGGCTGTGTCTTTCCCATTGGGGAGACCTGCCCCACATGAATAATCGCTTGTGGATGATACCCGCAAAGCAAGACATTTGTGCTTCTTTACAGGAATGTGGGGACCCTTGAGGATATAAGCTGCCTCCCATGTCTTCTAAAGGTCCAGAGTGCAGTCATCTTTACAACTGATAGGACTTGAAGCAGCTGCTCCCAAATCTATGCAGCCGGAACGATGCCCTGCCCCCACAGAAGCCACTGCTGCAGCTGAATGGCACCCTGTCCCCACAGGCCATCTCCCCCACTCTGCTGAGAAGGACAAGAAGCAGCTACCCTGGCCTTTGCCCTAAGACTTGGTATTGCTGGAGCAGAGACGGACTTTACATCTATAACAGTCTAATCAAAACTCCCTTCAAGTGGCTGTTAAAATCTTTGTCTGGAGTGGTCCTCCAAAATAGACAAGGACTAAATGTGTTATGCTATTTCCTAGGAATGAAAAAATTATTATACTATGTGTTATGTTATTTCTTGAGGATAAAAATTATTATACTATGTTTTATGTTATTTCTTGGGGGTGAGAAAGTGTTATACTATGTTATTATTTCTTAAGGTAGGGGGGACTAAAGAAATATTGTGCTTTTATATTATACTTTTGTTAATCATACAGGAGTCATTAAGGACTCCCTTAAACCAACAATAGGGGCTCAGAGAACAGGACAAAGCCTCCTCAATCTTGGTTCATACAGACTCCATGGCTAGGCTAATTGCTTTTAAGTCAATGAGATACAGCTCATGGCATTGAGGGTCCAGATATTATCTCCCAATAGTAATTTTCTCTCAGGATATGAGGGGCCCACTTTGGAGGCTCGCTCCTTGTTCTGGGGTTTGAGGGCTTCTGTTTGGAGCTAAACTCCCCCACAATTATGAAAAGTATGAGGTGGTCCCAGAGTGTGTGGCCAAACTCTCCTGCTTACAAGCAAACAGAAAAGAGTGAGATGTTGGGACCCATCCTGGCTGTATATCTGAGAGCTAAGTTTTAATACGCATCTGGATGAGAGCCTGGAGCATGGTAGCTCATGCCTTTGTTCCTAGCACACCTATGCCCCCCCAGGAGACAGGGGGATGGCTGACAGCCCTAAATCCTGTTTATAAGTGCTAATGGGTTTTACTCCTCCTGGCTGAGTTTCCGTAGCTGTGTTCCTATTTACTGAGCCCCCTTTGTGTAAGAGATAAGGCAATACAATGCATCCTTGGGTTGTATATAAGGTTGGATACTGGAATAAAGTTTTGAGATCTGTTTGGGCACTTCTCCCAGCTGTCAGTGTATATGGGGTTCTGGCTGCACGTTCACCTTTCCTCATGGGGCCTGTCTCCTGCTGGCTGGTGAGACAGGCTCATCCGCAGGGGACCAGGGATCCATGACTCTCTCCCTCACTACCCAACACAGTCTATAACATGTGACAGGATCTGGGAACGCATGTTCAATTTATACTTGCCAATTAAATAAACCCTGATAAACAATATGGAGAGGGAAGGCTCTTCCGTGATCAGGATTGATTTGATTTTCCATACTCCCACATTTTGAGGCCTACTCAATATAGTTGATGCATTTCTATATAACACGTGAGCCACCAGTTTTCCAAATTTCATACCGACATAAGTAGCCTTTCCTTTAAATAAGAACCAGTAATTCAAATACTTATCCAGATCTTGTGAAGTTGTCACTTTAAGGAATCATTAGACACAGGGCATTTTTGGCATAACATTCATACTTTCAACTCTTTATATGAGTAGGTTTTAAAGGCCCTGACATGTAGTAATTTGAAATTTTTCTGAGGTATAAATTTGAATTGCTCACACTTAGAGCTGGTATGATGGAGCAATTGACTTAGTAAGCATGAAATGATTCTGAAGAGAAAATACAAATTTTATGGAGGAAATTATATTCCAATTACATAATTGTGGGATTTGTGAGTTCAAGAGGGGTTGAAGATCAAGTTTTCTGGATGTCCTTCCTGAATTTCAAGGGTTCATTGTACCTAAATACTCTTATCATAATAGTTATATAGAGTTATTCTCAACTATTTGGATGCCTTTAGTATTTGTTTCATTAAGACTAACTGCAAGGCATATGACTAAATATTTGTTGGGAGATGGAAATAAATTCAGAAGAAAATGGTTAGAATTTCTATGATAGAGAAAATAAGAAATGACATAAAGAAACTAAGAGGTAAGAATTTTGCCTTTTAGTCCCAGCTCTGCACTGATTTTTTTTTGGTGGGGGGCAGGTGAACTGACTAGGTCAGGTTAATTTTTTTTCTCTAGTCCTCATTTTCCTATGTGCAAAGTGTGAAGGTTGGAATAGATTGTCTTCAGGTATGACCTTATAGGAATTTATTTCTCCAAGCTGTGTTTCTTTACTCATTTCAAGCCAGTTTTGGGTTATGGCTTCCAAGAGGGATTTATAGATGTCATTACTGAGTTTCAATGAGCTAAAGCCATCAGAACATGAGGCTGCACTCACAAGTAGCTTTTTATCCCAGGAAAGACATGGATGGTTAGCATAATTGGATTTAAATAACCAAACAAATGATTCATACATGTTGATCAGTTGGAATTTTACTGGGGATGCTGGGGATGAGTGCAGGGAAGGACGTGTGCTAAGAGACTGCTGTATGACTGAGTTATATGCCTGGCTCAGGAACACTATGTTTAATTTTTCAGATTTTCTTAAAACTTAAAAAGAAAAATATTTTGTACTGTCTGATAATTCTTCTAAATGCTATAATGCTTAATTTCTGGAACTAGAAAAGCAGACGAAGGACTTGCCTTTTATTTCAAGAGTCTCAATGGGTACAATGCAGTAGCCCAGAAAGATAGTTGTCTTCAGAGTTCAGGGTAGAAGATGGGGATGATGTTCAACTAGTCAAAGATAAAAGAGAGAACACAACCTTATCTCTCACTAGACAGAGGGACATACCTGAAGCTTAAAGAAGAGAATTCATTTTTAGCTTACATTTACTTAAACAATATATATTGAGAAACTTGGAAGATTGTTCAGTGGTTAAAGGTTCTAAAGAAAAACCTGCTGGTCTGGGTTTGATTCCCTTGTACCCATGTAAAACTAGAGAGTCCTTCTGTACTCAACACATATTATCAATATCTGATGGATATTGATGGCTACCATGAAGAGGTAAATGAGGATTGGAGACCCTGCTCTATACTGCATATTCTGAAATTATCGGCTGGCTCAGATAATTTCTTAGGGTCCTAGCCTTCATCTAGGAAGAAATATGATGATATTTTCACAATCATTTAAGTCACTGGAGAATATACCAAAAATATAATATCCATTGCATAGCTCAGATTCCACAAATATATATGGAGTCAGCTAGGAACCTTGTGGCTAGAGTTAAACTAGTAGTTATTTAATGCTGTGTAGTAAATTATTCAAAAAACCTCAGCTTAGATAAAAATGCATTTTATTCTCTCATAATTTCTATGGGTCAGAAATTTAGCAATGCCTTATCAGGGCCCTTAGGCCGCAAGGTCTGTTACAGGATAAATGAAGTTTGGGGTCACATTTAAATATGGCACTAGGGAAGAAATGTGCTTTCAAGCTTATTTGGTTGTTAGCAGAATTCAGTTCCTGGAAGGTTATTGGACTAGACATCACAGTTACTTGCTAGCTGATTTTTCCTCTTAGTTTCTTGCCCTCTGTGCCTTTCCACAGTGGAAGCTGGAAGCTTCTTAATCACAGTGAGACAGCCAATGAAGCAACAGGAGATATGTGATGTCCATTCTGGGACTGTATAGTCTCTGCTGGGACAGTATCCATACATAGAAGATAACTGACAAGCAATATATATATACATATATATCCAAATGTATGCTAATGGGCTGGGAAGGAGTCATACAGTGTTGATGAGGAAGGTTAGATGGACAGAAAGGAGGAAGGCATTCCAGACTCAGAACATAGTTTCTATGTAATGATATGGAGGAGAAGTATGGTGCATTTGGAAAACATTGAGACCAGTGACTTTGATGGAACAGAACATAAGCTTTGGGATGATGTGAGGACAGAAAGTACTAGAACGAAACAGTAGACTCCGAATCTACCTTAAATATTGAAGAGACAGTTTGTTTTGTAAGAGGAGAACCATTATATCTTCAGTGAATGTTCTTGTCAATGTTCAAGAGGCTGTCTGATCCTCAAAAGGACACATATTAGTGAATATATATTTTTTGACAAGAACTGTGCCTTTTAGCAGTTGCAATGTAATCTTTAAGCAATCATTGTGACTTTCAAGTTGTTTTCTGAATAATCTCCTTGCAGAACAAAATAATTGGGTGGTAGCTCTTCCTTTCTTGCTTTATATTTCTTTGTTTCCAAATATAAGTGAGAGAGCTTTTTGCTATTGTGTGTTATTATTTTCTTTAAGGTCAACATCAGAATGGTTTTCTCTCCTCTCTGGTTGCTTAACCCTGAAGAGGCTCACCCTACTTTTAATATACAAGACTGTAAACCAATAAAGTAGCTATCATCACTAAATAGTTCCAAATGATAGAGCGGGTGCATTTGATTTCTAGTTATCTATGGGGATAAAAAGTTATTTGGAGAAATGATTTGCTTCGTTCCCGTCTCTAGCACAGTGTCACATAGCATTGATAAATGTGTCCAACAGATGACTGACTGCGTGCAGGTTCAATGATTTTTAAATGTGACAAGGAATTTAACTTGATCTAGTACATTTTTACCCAGTTTCTTGTGCAAAATGAGAAATCAATCCAGATACAAATTGCATTTGTATCATTTAAAACTTCTCTGGGGGATCACCACCTCCCAGATAGAGGCTCCATATAACAATAAGCCAGTTTATCAAAGATGGGGTTTACTGCTCATTTTTCTATTAGGGAGGAATTATGCTAAGCCCAGCAGCAGACATTTTGTGTTACCATGGCAGCCTATATTTCCTGCAGGGTTGTGACCCCTAATGACTACAGTTGGAAGGCAGGAAAAATATAGACTCTTTGAAGATTAGTAAATAAATGCATTACTTATGCAAACCATCTCTGAGATGGCCCCACAGTACAGAGAAATGAGGAAGCTCTTCAGACTGAGCAAATGGTTATATGTAAATACCTGCATTGGAAGAAATCAAATCACCTTTCATTTGATTATTTCTTTAAAAGTCTGTTTGGTCTGATAATGAAAGTAGTATAAAGTGGACTTCATACTGAGAAAATAGTATTGTACATGAAAATCCAAACAGACATTGACACTCTCCCTTCACTCAGAACAGCTCAGTTTTCTCCCTCTTGGCCCTTTGGCTATACTGTGACTCTTGGAATGATTTTCCAGTGTTCCTCAATGGATCACAGATGGGGTGGGAAGTGGTTGTGCATATTCAACCTTATGTGAGCATTGAGAATGGAGTCTACCTTTTCTTGGTAAAAGGGTTCAGGCTAGCAAGGTACTTCCATGGGGGACAGGGGTCAAAAGAGGGAAGTGGGATTACAACATGACCAAATTATTCAGTGTTCATGTATTCAAAGCTCAGTTCAATAAGAAGAAAGGTATTCAGCATTATTTTAACTAACTTGATTTGTCTTGATTACCTGCTGCATTTCTGAACAGGAAGCTGAAAACGAGACAGAAAATCAAGCACTGCTTTTGGTGTAAAATTTGTAAGGAATTCGCTTGTCATGAATGCCCTTTGAAGTCACATCTTCATTTGCTCATACAGGAAATGTTTATTTACCTGATTTGCAACTAGTGTTCAATGTACTGTATTCAGATGAAACTGGACCAAAAGTTCTATGAGGTCGGTAGATCAAATAAAAGAGGATTGAATTTTCTTGCCATGATTTCCATTGTTCTTCAAATTCGTTGTTTTGCTGCACATAAAACAAGGGATAATATGGCATAAGGTAGTCACATTACTCATCCATTTAGTCACATTGAGTCATTGCTGATGAGGATGCCATGCTCTATCCAGATGAGGTCTAGCTATTCAGTGGAGAGCTATGCAAAAGTCTCAGCTTCCAAGTATAGCATGGTCTGGCTAGGCTTCCAGCAGCTCCCTGTGACTTGGAGGTTTGCCCTGCTGGTACTCTGCAGTGGGAGGGGCTGCCTTCAGGTGGTGTGGGTTACATCAGGATGACTTTTCAGTGGCTTGCCTTCTGATTCTTCTTGTGTCTAGGGCATCACACTGGGCTAGACAATGCCACCTGCCTTTTTTTCCTCGGGCTTTCTAGGATTTGTTCTGCTGGATCTTCTGTGCCTTCTTATTAGCCTGGAAGATGTTCAGAGCTGGAATTCTATGGTTGACAGTTATTTGAAATTTTCATGTACTTACAACACCAGCCACTTTGCATCCAGCTTTACATGGGTGTTTGAGAATCAAACCCAAACTGAACCATGTCCCCTGCCCTAGTTGATACATTTTTTAAGTAGCAGGAATAGTGTTTAATTCCTCAAAATTTTAGGGAATTCTTTCTCCTGTTTCTTTTTCTTTTGTAAAAATTTTCATTGATAGATCCTGTAATTTTAGACAATAAACCATTATTATTATCTTTTCACTGTAACTCATATCTCCTCCTCCTCTCAATTAGTCTCTATTTTGTTTCTATGTCATCATCTTCTGCTCCTATTATGAAGGTCCTGTGTAGGTATTATCAGGCACTGTGAAGTCATGAATATCAAGGCCATTTTGTGTCTGGAAGTTTGCATTGTAAGCAGTCCTACCCTTCCTTTGGCTCTTACAGTCTTTCCACCACCTCTTCAGCAATAGACTCTGAGTCTCGGGAAGTGTGACAGAGATGTCCCAGTGCTGAACACACCACTATCATTTCTTCTCAGCACTATGATGTCTTTTGAGTTATCCCAGTGGTCACCACCATCTGAAAAGACAAAACTTTTCTAACCAAAAGTGAGAGTAGCATTATTATATGGGCATGAATATTAAAAGAAAAGTGCTTATAAGGCACTTTGTTGTGCAATAGTGTATACATTTAGCCAGACAATAGCAGGCATTACTCCTCTAGGGCTCACGACCTCCCCCACCATAGGCTTTTGACTAGGTCTTCAGTACCAGGCATGCTTTCCCTCCAGTGGAGCAGACCTCCAATCCAATGAGAGAGCAATTGGTTTTCCCCAAAATAGACATGCCACTATTGCCCTGTTTGGCACATTTGGTCTGGCTGGACAGTCTTAAGGCTTGCAAGGTCCACTGCTATTTACCACTGTTGATGATTTTCTCTCTCATAGGGCTACATGCAGCCATAGATTTTTTCCAGCTTTCTGTCAGCTGGTTAACAGAGGAGGTTTCCAGCTCAGCTCCAGCTTGATTTCTCAGTGACCTGCAGCCCAAGTCTGTGGAGTCTTCAGCAATAGGGTCTTACCATCTCATTCTGGTGGGCAACCAAGAGCCTTGGTAATGGCTTGTAATGTTTTGGGGGCCTCAGGAACCTCCCTGGCCAACAACTCACTGGAAGGTATCCCATCCCTGGCACTGAAATTTTTCTAGTAACAATCTATGGCTACTTCGTGTGCCGTTATCCAAAGAAGTAGGTTTCCATAAGGCTTATTCTAAATCTCTTAAATTTTGATTAACCCTTTTCCCCACTCACCTTTACTCAATCCCCTCCCCTGACCCCACTTAGGCCATTGCATGCCTAGTAATCTCTTCATCTCCTTACATATATGTAATAACCTCCCCTTTAGTATCCCCTCCCCTTATAGCTCCTGTCTAGCTTTCTGGCCTCTACTAACGACTTTTACTCTAACTCACATACAAATCAACATTTGTAGCTAGGATCCACATATGAGGAAAAACATGTAGCATTTGGCTTTCTGGGACTGTTACTTCACTTAATATAATCTTTTCCAGATCTATCCATTTCCATGCAAATTTCATTTTTCTTTACCTCTGAATAGAACTCTATGGTATAAATGAACCACATCTTCATTATCCATTCGTCAGTTGAGGGACATTTAGGTTGGTTCCATTTCCTAACTATTGTAAATAGAGGCATAATAAACATGGATGAGCAAGTATCTCTAAGGAAGTGACTAAGTCATTATTAGGATATATGCTAAGGAGTGGTATAGCTGGGTCATATGGCAAATCTATTTTCAGCTGTCTCAGGAACCCCCACACTGCTTTCCACAATGGCTATACCAGTTTACATTCCCACCAACAGTGTAGAAGGGTTCCTATTTTTCTATATCCTCGCCAGTATTTATTGTCATTTGTTTTCCTGATGGTAGCCATTCTGACAGGAGATGGAAACTCAGAGTAGTTTTAATTTGCATTTCCTGGATGGCAAAGGTATAATATGTTTTTAGATGTTTATAGGCCATCTGTATTTCTTCTTCTGAGAACTCTATTCAGTTCCACAGCCCATTTTTTGATTGGGTTGTTTGATTTCTTATTATTTAGTTTTTGTAGTTATCTGTAAATCCTGGATATAAATCCTCTGTCAGATGTATGGCTGGTAAAGATTTTCTCCCACTGGGTAGGTTGCTTCTTTGCTCTGTCCACAGTGTCTTTTGCTGTAAAAAAGCTTTTTAATTTCATGATGTCCCAATGATTGATTAGTGGTTTTACTTTCTGAACAACTATAGGTTGCCAATATGTTGAAGTATTTCCTCTACTTTTTCCTCTAGCAGTTTCAGAGTTTCCGGTCTGATATTAAGGTCTTTGATGCATTTGGACTTGATTCTTGTGCATGGAGAGTGATAAAGAGCTATTTTCATCCTTCTACATATAGATATATCCAGTTTCCCCAGCACCATTTGTTAAAGAGGCTGTCTTTTCTCCAATGAATATTTTTTGGCCTTTTTGTCAAAAATCAGATGTCTGAAACTGTCTGGGTTTGCATCAGGGTCCTCTATTCTGTTCCGTTGATCTATGTGTCTGTTTTTGTCCCAGTAACATGCTATTTTTTGTTACTATAGCTCTGTAATAGATCCTAAAATTGGGTACTACCAGCCTTATTTTTGTTGTCTAGAATTGTTTTGGCTATTCAAGGTTTTTTTTTTTTTTTTTTTTTTTTTTTTTTTTTTTTTTTTTTTTTTTTTTTTTTTTTTTTTTTTTTTTTTTTTTTTTTTTTTTTTTTTTTTTTTTTTTTTTTTTTTTTTTTTTTTTTTTTTTTTTTTTTTTGTGTGTGTGTGTGTGTGTGTGTTTCCAAAAAAAATTTTAGGATTGTTTTTTCTATTTTGGTGAAAAATGCCATTGAAATTTTGATGGGCATTGCATTAAATGTGTAGATTGCTTTTTGTAAGATTAACATTTTACAATATTGATTCTTCTAAACCAAGAACATGGGATATCTTTCCATTTACTAGTGACCTGCAATTTCTCTCTTGAGTGTTTTAAAGTTTTCATTGTAGAGATCCTTCACTTCCTTGCCTAAGTTTATTCCAAGGTACCTTATACTTTTTGAGGCAAGAGTGAATGAGAATGATTCCCTGATTTCATCATCATCCTGTTTGTTGTTAGTATACAGGAAGGCTACTGATTTCTTTGGATTGATTTTGTATCCCACTATATTGCTAAAAGTGTTTATTAACTCTAAAATCATGTCATCTGCAAGTAATGATAGCTTGATCTCTTCCTTTCCAGTTTGCACCACTTTTATTTGTGCCTCTTGCCTAAGCCTTTTAGTACTATAGTAAATATAATGGCAACAGTGGACACCCTTGTCTTGTTCCTGATTTTAGTGGAAATGTTTCAAGTTTTCCCCATTTAGTATAGTGTTGGCTACAGGTTTGTTGTAGATGGCCTTTATAATGTTAAGATACGTTACTTCTATTCCCACTTTCTTTAGGACTTTTACAATGAAGGGATTTTTGGATCTTTTCAATGCCTTTTCTGCATCTATTGATATGATCATGTGGTTTTTGTCCTTCAGACCATTTATATAGTGTATTACATTTATTGATTTGCATGTATTGAACCATCCCTGCATCTCTAGGATAAAACCTACCTGGTCAGGGTGAATGGTCTTTTTGATGTATTCTTGCATTCTGTTTACCCCCTATTTTGTTGAGAATTTTTGCATCTATGTTCATGAGTGAGATTGGTCTGTAATTTTCTTTTTTTGTTCTGTCTTTGTCTGGTTTTCATATCAGTATAATGCTGGCTTCGTAGAAGGAATTTGGTAGTATTTCTTCCTTTTCTATTTTATGGAAAAGTTTCAGAAGCATTGGTGCTAGTTCTTCAGTGAATATCTGGTAGAATTCACCAGTATATCATCTGGGCCTGGACTTTTTTCAGTAGGGAGATTTTTTTTTATAACTGCTTGGATCTCAGTGTTTGTTATAGGACTGTTTAAATGATTTATCTCATCTTGATTTAATTTTGGTAGGTCACATATATCAAGGAAATCATCCATTTCTTTCAGATTTTCAAACTCAGTGGAGTATATGTTCTTAAAGTATGTCCTTATGATTTTCTGAATTTCATTGGTTTCTGATGTTATGGTGCCCTTTTCACCTCTATTTTTATTAATTTGTGTCTATTCTCTCTTTTGGTAAGATTTACTAAGGGTTAATCAATCTTGTTTATCCTTTCAAAAGAGCAACTCTTCATTTCATTGATTCTTTGTATTTGGTATGGCTTTGTTTGTTTCTATTTCATTAATTTCTATCCTAATCTTTGTTATTTCTTCTCATCTACTGATTCTTGGTTTGCCTTGTTCTTTTTCCAAGGCCTTAGGATGAAGCATTAAGTTGTTTACTTGTGACCATTCTAGTTTATTTCTTTTCTTTCTTCTTCTTCTTCTTCTTCTTCTTCTCCTTCTTCTTCTTCTTCTTATTCTTCTTCTTCTTCTTCTTCTTCCTCTTCTTCTTCTTCCTCTTCTTCTTCTTCTTCTTCTTCCTCTTCTTCTTCCTCTTCTTCCTCTTCTTCTTCTTCCTCTTCTTCTTCTTCTTCTTCTTCTTCTTCTTCTTCTTCTTCTTCTTCTTCTTCTTCTTCTTCTTCTTCTTCTTCTTTTGCTAATCTTCTCTGTGTTGTTCCAATTTCAGTATATTTGTTGTCAAAGTGAGGAGTCTAGTTTCTTAATATAGGCAGTTAAAGCTATAAATTTCCCTCTTAGGACTGCCTTCATTATGAACCAAAGGTTTTGGTATGTTGTGTTTTCATTTTCATTTGAGTCTATGAATTTTTTTAGTTCCTTTTTGATTTCTTCAGTGACTCATTCATCAGGCAGTAGTGTACTGTTTAATTCCCATGAATTTGTGTGTGTTCTATAGGATTTTTTTTTTTTTGCTGTTGATTTGCAGTTCAATCCCATTGTGATCAGATAGAGTACAGGGAATTTTTTAGTTTCCTGAATTTGTTATGATTTGCTTTATGTCCTAATGTATGGTCTATTTTAGAGAATGTTCCATGTGCTATTGAGAATAATGTGCATTCCGTATTATTTGGATGAAATGTTCTGTAGATATCTGTTGGGATCATTTGTTCTATAGTGTCATTTAGTCCAAATATTTCTGTGTTTATTTTTGACAGGATGACCTGTCAATTTGTGAAAGTGGGATGTTGAAGTCTCCCACTACAATTGAGCTTCATGCTATCTGTGACCTCCATTCTAGTAGTGTTTGTTTCATGAACTTGGGTGCACCTGTGTTTGGCCCATATATATTTAGAATGGCAATGTGCTCCATTGAATTGTTCCTTTAGTCAATATATAATGACCTTCCTTACCATTTGAAGTCTATCTTGTCTTCTACTACAATAGCAATAACTGCCTGTTTTCTTGGCTCATTTGCTCAAAATACCATTTTCTATCCTTTCATCCTAAGTAGATGTCTATCTTTTATGGAGAGGTATATTTTTTCGAGGAAACAAACACAAGGATCTTGCCTTTTAATGTAGTCTGTAAGTCTGTGTCTTTTTATTGGAGCTTTTTTAAAAATATTTTATTTATTTATTTTCAAGCAGAGAGAGAGAGAGAGAGAGAGAGAGAGAGAGAGAGAGAGAGAGAGAGCACACCAGGGCCACCACCTTGTGGGTCTGTCTTATGTGGGACCTGGGGAATTGAACCCAGGGCCTTAGGCACTGGAGGCAAGTGCCTTAACCGCTGAGCCATCTCTCCAACCCTTTATCGGAGCTTTGAGGCCTTTAATGTTACGAGTTATTATTGAAAGGTGTGTATTTATTCTTGCCATTTTTTTGCTTTTGTAGTTATTCCTGTTTTTTTTTTTCATTGCTCTCTTGTATTTCCTATTATTTGAATATGGTTTATTTTTTCCTGTTTTCTCATATATCTGCTATTCTTTCCCTTAAGTCTGAAGGATCCCTTCAAGTATTTTCTATAGAGCTGGCTTTGAGGACATATTTTTTAGCCTGTGTTTGCTGTGGAAAGTCCTTATTTCTCCTTCAATTGTAATAGATAGCTTTGCCAGATACAGTAATCTTTGTTGGCAGTTGCTATATTTCAGAACTTGGAATACATCACCCTAAACCCTTCTGGCTTTGAAGGTTTGTGTTGATTAATCTGCTGTTATCCTGATGGGATTGCCTTTTTAAGTTGCTTGATGTTTCTCTCTTGCTGCTTTCAATATATTTTCTTTGATTCTTGTGTTCAGTAATTTAATTATAATATGACGAGGAGAGTCTTTTTGGAGTTTTAAATACTTTATGAATTTTCATTGGTACCGCTTTCCTTATTCAGGGGATATTCTCTTCTATTATTTTGTTGATAATATCTACTATGCCCTTAGAGTGAAATTCTTCTTCCACCATAACCTGAATTATTAAGTTTGATCTCCATGGTGTCCTGAAGGTCTTGAAATTCCCATTCATACTTTCCTATTACTGTGTCCTTCTCTTTGTTGGACTATTCCTGTTCTGTCACCTTGATCTATTCTATTGGTGAGATTTTCTACAGAGTTTTGTATTTTATTTTATTTTTTTTTGTATTATATACGCACACATATATATAAGCAACTGTACTATATCTCTTTTTTTTCCTTAAATATATATTTATTGTCCATAATGAGTTACATTATTCAGTGGGCAAACAATGAGGTGTTATCCCTAATTCCCTAAAGCCCCCCTCCCCATCCCCAATCAGCTGGATATCCTCCTCCGTGGGCGATCTGGATCAGTCCCTGTGGCAGGGGACCCTGGATAGTTTAGTACTTAGCCCGGTCCTCATGGCCCAGGTGTGTTGATACTGTAGGGTACCAAGCCTGTGGATAGTCTCCCCCACCACGGCTATTACAATCTTTCCGCCCCCTCTTCCACATAGTTCCCTGAGTCATGGTGGATGAGTATTAAGGCTGGTTTAAGATCGTGAGTTTAGGGGTCTTTGTGTCGAAGATCGTTGGTTTCTGTCTCACTGGCTTATCCAGTGTAGATTGAATGTCTGACACTATGGGTCCCTCGTTCCTCCCATCCTTCTCTGCGGGATTCCATATGGATCCTCCACGATATAGCTGTGGTGGCTCCTCTCTTTCCAGAATCTCAGGTATCAGCCTACAGTTGGTTGGTAGGGTTAGATGGGCCCCAGCTCTCTTGCTGCATCCTGAAAAAATACAAGCACAATCTCCTTCGGAGAGTGTGATCAGTGTAGGTTAACAAATATACACATTTTTGGATTACCTAGATTCTATTTTTAGTAGCCTCCCCATCAATCGCTCCCACAGTGCATCTTGTCTCAGGAGCCCAAGAGTACGGGATCTGGTAATTATCTCCCTGAATCCCAAGTTCCAGACAAGGGATCCCCCTCACTAAGTGGAAAATTTGGCTGAATTTGAAAGCTGTTGATTGTCTCCCCCAGGCCCAGGCTCCTCCTTTGCACAAGTGCTCCTTTCTTGCTTTGCAGTTCTCTCCCAGTAGGGGGTGTGGTCAGCCTACTGATAACCACAGATTGTTTGTCTTGTGAGTGGTCTCTGTTTACTCCAGCTGTTATTGATCAATTTCCCTTGGCAGCCTGTGC
>PVHP010044557.1:0-12401 GCA_004024765.1 Zapus hudsonius | reverse complement strand
TGGTCACTGGCCTATAGTCTTAAGGGGGGATCACAAGTTCTGTTCCAGCCTGAGCGAGCTACTCTTGGGAGATACTGTCTCAACCAAACAAAACACTGTCTGGACTTTGAGTGAAAAGAAAATGTAAAAGCCATTAATGTGCGGTCTTATGCCAATGGAAATTGCAGAATTGTGCTCAGATTTGGTGAAGGCTGTATATATATATATTTTTTTTACCAGGTTTTAAACATACCATGTTTCTTGGGTATTTTCTGCTTCAACCTTTTCTATCAATATTTTCTTTTAACTATGTGAAACAAGAAGTTTTGGTGTAAACTAAATGAACTTCACTTGGCATCTCTAAGGAAATTAGGTGATAATTTATCTTATTTACTAAATTTGGAGTTTCTGATGTGGTCATCAGTATAAAAAGTTGGAAGCCTAGATTGTCATCTTTGAGTGTGTAAAGTGGAAAAGATGAATTAGCCAAACAGAAACATAATATTAACAATGGGATAAAACCACATGTGAACCACATATTGGGGAAATGATTCATTTTGAAACATAATTCTAAAGTCTTTCATGTTTGTGTGCTGATGGGCTTTTTCTGACTGAAACCATTAGTGGAATTTCTAAAGATTGTCCTGTGAAATAGCAGGAGTTCCTGAGTCCTAAGTTACTATTTCTTGAAGAAAACCTTACATTGGATGTATGTTCATTAGAAAAATTGCCTCCTTTGTCTTTAAACCTGTTTTATAGATAGCTTCTGTGAGCTGTCAAGTTTTTAAGCTTTCAAGTAGGCTTTTTTCCATTCTCGTCTGTGGCCTTTCTTTCTTTCTTTCTTTCTTTCTTTCTTTCTTTCTTTCTTTCTTTCTTTCTCTCTCTCTCTCTCTCTCTCTCTCTCTCTCTTTCTTTCTTTCTTTCTTTCTTTCTTTCTTTCTTTCTTTCTTTCCTAGGTAGGCACCTTTGCCATTGGATGCTGTATTTGTTAAGTTACATGGTCATTTTATGTATACCTGAGTACCTGTATCTGTTAGGTACAGCTCCCCTAAGGTAACAACACCAAGAGAAAATTCATGACTTATCTGGTGCTTTGGACTCTGGGGATGTTTTGGTGATAGTCACTGTCTCCATAATTCAGAATGGTGCAGCTGACGGATCCTGTGCACGTGATGCTTGTGATTGGTGCACAGCAGATACCTGCAAGCATTGCTTTTTTCGTTTAAAATCTGTGGTTGTTGGGTGGAGGAGGTGGTCAGCAGCTAAGAGACATTGCTGCACAAACAGGGGGACTTGAGTTTGATTTCCAGCACCCATACAAAAAGCCAGGCATAGTCAGTCATGCATGCCTGTAACGCCAGTGCTCAGGGGGAGCGGGATCAAGAGGATCCCTGGGGTTCCATGGTAAGCCTGTCTCAGGGAAACAAGGTGGGAAAGTTGGTAGAAGAGGACACTGGACATTTTCCTCTGACCTTGGCACACTTGATCATAAGGCACTTGCATCTGCATGCATATGAGCATACACCACCTACACCAACTATTCAGTGATGGTTGTCACAAAAAAAAAGAGTAAAACCTTAAAATTTCTAGGATTACAAAAAATCATTTTAATCTTGCAGACCTACTTCCTAAGGCCATGCACTGTGCTGTGCTGAGCATACATCAGGTATTCAGTGGACATTTGTTTTCCTGTTGGGGTAACAGAGAGGAAAGGAAGAGTCAAAGTATCCCTTCCATGGAAGTGTTACTTTATATTGTTCATGCATCTTTCTTGTGGGAAGAAATAATGTAGTCACTATATATTTCTTTAAAAAATTATTATTTACAAGGAGAGAGAGAGAAAATGGGCTTGCTAGGGCCTCCTGCACCTGTAAGCAAACTCTAGACACATGTACCACTTTGTGTGTCTGGCTTTAAGTGGATACTGGGGAATCCAACCTGGTCCGTTAGACTTTGCAAACTAGTGCCATTGAAAGTGGAGCCATCTATTTTTTAAATATTTTATTTATATATATGAGAGAGAGGGAGGGAGAGTTGAACCCACGAATGCAAAGAAAAGACCACAGACTCAAATTTAGGCCAAATTAAAACAAGCTGTATTTGTATACACAGTAGCTGGCCCAGTGGCTGCCTCACCCAAATGCAGGGCTCAGGAGACCAGCAACTAACAAAGGAAAAAGTGGGGCTTTTATCTCCCAAAACCTCGGAACATTTCCAATAAGGAATTTATCAAACAGGAGGGCAATTAGGCAGGATTTACAGAGGTGAAATAGTGCTGTTAACTATAAATTTTATATGAGTCAAAATAACCAGATAACCTCTTCAAAGTATAAGTAACTTTTAAGGCATGTTTATCTATTATTTTTGCATCTGTTTGCCCTGTCTATTTCTTAGGGCAACACTACCCCTAGTATAAATTTTCTCTTGTCTTATCTTAGGGGGGAGAACTGTGGCTTCCCTGTAGTTAAATCTTTAACAACCTTTAGCTATTAACCCTTTAGCCCTGTTGGCATTTGTCCTCTGGATGGCCTGGGTCTTTTTATGGCCCGGGAAGAGTGATAGCATAGTCAGGATGTGGGGAGATTGATGGGAGGGGTAGAGCACACTCAGAGAAATTCCAGGCCAATTTAAGGTATGGTCAAATCAAGCAGAACTTTGTTATAAAATAATTTCTAATTCCAGGATGGCATTTCTCTGGTTCTTCAAGAGGACATGCCAGAGCCTCTTGTGCATCTGGCTTTACATGGGCACTGGGGAATTGAACTTGGGTCCTTCTGCATTGCAGGCAAACGTCTTAACCAGTAAGCCATCTCTTCAGCCCAAGCCATCTCTTCAGCCCATGGAGCCATCTTTTAATACCCATCCTTTTCTTGATATTAGTTCATGCGGTCGTCACCTCCCACCCTTGTGACTCTTCTCCATGCCTGGGTGCCTCTGAGAGTGCTGATGGACATCTGGAAGCCAGTGAAAACCACCTGGCCTCTGTAGGCTTGAAGTTCCATTGGGTCATTCTCTTGTCTCTGGGAAGGCAGGGGATGCCAAGGATATGCCTAGAAGTCAAGAGTTTGGTAATGCTCGTTCTTCACATGTGGATGTTGTATTAGTGAAGCATGGTCAGAGATCTTTGATCTGCTTTGCCCTGTGGCTGCACATGAGCACTTCCGTGCCTCCTGGAGATGCCCCAGGCCTTGGCTTGGAAGCAGCCATGTCTGAAAAGATTGTTCTGCTCTGCAGTTTTATACTTTGCCTCAAAGGAGTTCTTCTGTTTGTTTGAAAATAGGTAGGGTTTGAACACATTTTAGTTCTAATTGCAAGTGAACAGTCTTGCCATCCTAGAAGACTTTAGACAAGGAAAGGTAAGAAGTGAAAAGAACCATAGGTTAGTTTGTTTTGATCTTGTTTTGCTCTTTTTCTTGCATAGCAGACCTTATATAACTGCCAAAATAATCCTCCTGTTTAAAAATATTCTTAGGGATGGTTGTTCTGAGTGAATACTAATATTTTCCATTAATTCATTCTGATAATCTTCAACATTTTCTCTTAGAACACTGACAACAATCAAAAACCTATTCTGGGGCAGTGGTTAAGGCACTTGCCTGCAAAGTCTAATGACCTGGCTTTGATTCCCCATTACCCATGTAAAGCTAGATATATAAAGTGGCACATGCATCTGAAGTTTGCAGTGGCTGGAGGCCCTGGCATGCCTTTTCTCTGTCTCTGTCTCTCTCTGTCTCTCTCTCGGTCTGTCTGTCTTTCTTTCTCTGTGTGTGTGTGTGTGTGTGTGTGTGTGTGTGTGTGTGTGTGTGTGTGTTCTCTCTTCTTACAAATAAATAAGTAAAAATATATTTTAAAAACTATTCTGGAAGTTTATTTTAAAATTTTTAAGAGGCTTAATCTCATTGAAGTAATTAAGTGAAAAACAGGGAAAACATGTTAAGGAAACAAATTGTCAAGAAATTTCTCATTTCCTAATTTTCTTTTAAGAAATACTATTTGTAGCAGTAGCTTTATATTTTTAAATTCCATGACTAAGTGATATTTGTCTGTATGTAATGACATCATTTTTATATGTAAGACCACATGAGGTTTGTGTCCTTAAGGATCTCCTTAGGCTAGGCTTAGTTTACCTATGCACAGTCCATAAGGAGAAAGCTTGCAAAAATTACTGGTAACAAAATTATATTATGATGTTTAACCTAGATATGAGAACAAAAGGGCTTTATTACATAATTTATTATTACTTTTAGAAGTGGAAGCCAGTAATTAAGTGATGAGTCTAGGGCTGAAGAGATAGCTCTGGTTAAAGCATTTGCCTGCAAATCCTAAGGATCCAGGTTCGATTCCCCAGTACCCACATAAAGATAGATACACAAGGTGGCGCATGTATCTGGAGTTCATTTACAGTGGCTAGAGACCTTGGGGTGCCCATTTTCTCTATCTGCTTCTTCCCTCTCTCAAATAAATGAGTAAATGAATAAATAAAATATTTTGTAAAATAAAAGATTAGTCTGTTCTTTCAAATTAGCTCGTTTTATCTTCCTAGAAGCTTGTTAGTTTAGGGTTTCGTATGTATTTCAGAACTTAAAAACATTTTTGTGCACATAAACACATATAAGATGCAACATGACTTCTATTTGCATAAAGCAGATCTCATTTAAAGGTTTGAGTACATACTACTTTTGTGACCTACTAGAGATTATAGAATTCTCTGAACTTTTTCTAAAATAATTTTATCATGTGGTTAATCAACAGGTTGTTGATCTTGTTACTTTGAATGTGTACAGTAAAGTTTTGGGGAATAGAAATTAGAAAAATATTAAAAGGAATGCTGCAGTATATCATCATCAAATAGCCTGAGTGGGAACACTGAGAGAAAAGTGTACCAACAGAAAGTAGTGAAATCTAGTGTACCCATTCACTTCACTTCTCCAGCCTGCTTCTCCCTCAGCCTTTGCCGCCTTCAGCTAAAAACACTGTGGAACTATATCAGGAATGCAGCCTAAAGATTTTTTTTAAATTCAGAATTGTCTCTACTCTTCATAGTTTAATGGATTGTTCACTGATTATATTTACTAGCCCTGACCCATGATCAAATCCTTGAATGGGCATGATGTAAGTCTCCTCCATGGTGCACCATTTAATTACCATTCCTAAACCAGGTACTAATCTAACCCCTGTGGTGTTTGCTGTCTTTTCACTGCCTGATATCACCTTGCATTTTCCTAAAATAAATCTGTCAGGTTCTTGAGTTTTCACAAGGCAACAGAAGAAATTTTCCGATGCAGGGGTTTACATTTGGCTTTATTTTTGAAATAATTTATGCTCTTGGTGAAATTATTGAAAGTTTTATCTTAACAGTTGTATTATTGAACTATCATTACTGATTTTGAAAATGGGCAAGTTGTGTGATATTTAATGGGTATGCTGTTGAGAGCCACATATTGTAAATTTCTTGTATCCTTTCCCTGAAAGGCTGATTCCTGTGACCTAATGAATCCTTTGTAAGAAGTGGACTCTGCTAGGATGTTACACCACCATTGTCGCAGGAACCCTGAGCTCCAGGAAGAACTGCAGATTCAGGCTGCAGTTGCTGCTGGGGATGTTCACACCGTACGGAAAATGTTAGAACAAGGCTATTCTCCCAATGGTCGAGATGCTAATGGCTGGACCTTGCTTCATTTCTCTGCAGCGAGAGGGAAGGAAAGATGTGTGCGAGTCTTTCTAGAGCATGGAGGTGAGTTTACTGGGTGTAAACATGTGTTCCCAAGTAGAAACTTGAAATCGTGCTGAGTTGAGAACAATACTTGAGCATATATGTGTGGAACTTTTAGTGCTTCCCTTCTGTTAATATTTAGCACCTTATTTTCTCCCCTTTATGAAGATTTTGAGAACAAAACACTGATGTGTTTTTTTTCAAATCAGATTGTTAAAAAAGATGTGTTTGTTGGGTGTGCCTTGCCCCTGCCATGCATGCATCCCATTTATTTCAGCAAGGCAGACCACCTTGGGGCTGTGTGGTCATTTCTGTTCTAGAAGCAGAAGCAGTTGTGATGCCTACATTGGGGAATTGCACAGGTTCCCCTTTGGAAAGTACTCCCCAGAGGGATCTAACAGAGGTCCCTGAAGCATCTTGATCCCTTATACTTGGAGTCTATCTTCCCTTTATTTTGGATGCTTTCTTTTGTCACTGTTGTTTAAGAGCACGTGCCTTTTCCATAACTGTACATAGTTTGTAGATACGCTGCAAGATTGGTTATCTTAAAGTCTGATTTTGTATATACATGCAACAGTTGGAAACTACATTCCTCATCTTAAACTTCAACTTCAAAAAACTGTCCATATCCATAAAACTTGGAAATTAATAATCTCAAACCAATTCATATTTATATACAGTTAAATTTCAACTTCTATACCCTAAAGATATGTGTGTTACTTATATTAGTTATTCCTACATATCTCTCTAGATTGTATAGCGTGTAACAGCGTGGTTGAGACTTAGTTGTACATGTGCCATTTTAAGGCCTGTATTGGTCATTAGCAATGATTGAGTTTCATTCCTACAGTGAGCTTTGTTAACAAAACTGGCCAAACTTGTTTGCATTCTGAATTCTGAAGTGAAAAAAAAAAAACGTTTTAAGTACCTTAATACTTCTGCAGGCCACATGCATTATCTAACTGCATGAATACACAGGCCACCAACATACACTAACTGCCTCAAAATGGGAATTATATGTACCAAATCCATCATTGTTGACAAGACTCAGAAATGTGTTAACCTGTATGCCTACTCCATAGCTGCTGTTCATATCCTTTCTCCGTATCACTTGAAAACCCCAATTTTGAAGTCAGTGAAGGGAAAACGCAAGTAGAACGCCAATGAAAAGATTTAAGGAAAAGGTGGGTGTATGTATGATCAGAACACTTAAAACTCTGTCAGCACTTAGTAAAATTAAGACCAGAATCAAATCTCACATTTGTTTATTTTACCTGGTCCACTGTTACCTTCTGCTTCTGTCAGCCACTTTAGAAAAGGTAGTCAAAGGAAAAGTGTAAATATATAGTTAATATATGAATATTTTCTCCTTAAATAGAGCACATCTTCAAATATCTCAATAATATAGTCCAAGTCACCTTTGACCCCTCCAGTTCTTGTCTGCCTACTATTTCCCAGAAGCATCCATGGACATGAGTGAGTTTGCGTGCTAGATAATTGTAGTGCTCTCATACACAGTGAATATCATACTGACTTATTACTCAGTAGCAGTTCTTTTTCAATCAGCTACATGACTTAGAAGACTTAAAAAACAGGGGGCTGGAGAGATGGCTTAGTGGTTAAGGCATTTGCCTGCAAAGCAGAAGGACCCAAGTTTGATTCCCAGTGCCCATGTAAAGCCAGATGGATACACTGGAGGCGCGTTTGTCTGGAGTTCGTTTTCAGTGGCTGGCGGCCCTTTCTCTTTTTCTGCCTCTCTGTCTCTCTCTCAAATAATTTTTTTTTTTAAATAGGTGTCTGCTGTAGCAGTGTGAAAGCAGCCATAGAAAGTATGTATGGATGTGGCTGTGTTCCAAGCAAACTTAATTAAAAAGAATAAATGACAGTGGGAAAAAAGAAAAGCCAGTGATGGGTCACATTTGACTTGTAGGCTAGTCTCTTAACATTGTTCTTGTTTTTCTCTCTCTTCCTCTCCCCAATCTCCCTCCACCCTATGTGTGTGTGTGTGTGTGAGAGAGAGAGAGAGAGAGAGAGAGAGAGAGAGAGAGAGAGAGAGAGAGAGAGAGAATAGCTTTAACGAAATAATCCACAGGACTAAGTGTAACTCATTTGTAGGGTATATGCCTTACATGTGTGAGGCCCAGAGTTTGAGACCTAGCACCCCCCCCAAAAAAAAAGAGGAGGAAAAAAATTAGATATTTCACATATTTTACACTATTACTATACAAATCATTCATATAAAGTGTACAATTCAGTACTATTTAGTATACTTGTACAGTTGGGTGTCCATGACCATACTTAATTTCTAAAATAATTTTCTTTACTCCAGAAAGAAACCTTATGTGAATTCTATTATTCATATTGATTTATTGTTTTTGTTTTGTATTTGTTCATCTGAATATACTATCATTACTTTGTCTTTTTTGTTGTTTTTCATAAAGCATTAAAAAAAAAAAGGAGGAGCAGCAGGAGCTTGTGTTTTGAGAAGGTAGTATATAGGAACATGCTTGAACACAGGTTAAATATACTATAGACATGGGGAAGATGGGGAAGTGACTGTCCCAGGATCTCCTTCCCATGGGTGGTCACTTTCATTATTGTCTTTTGTATCTGCAGAAAGAGCCTGTGTCTGTCCGCTTCCTTCTAGTGTTCTCCCCTGTTTGATCTTCTGTCTGGCATCTTGATTTTGTCTCATAACCGCTTCATGATTCTCTATCAGTACACAGTTCTGTCTGAGGTCCCACTGTGTGGATGTAATTTATTTGTTGCTAGAAATTTTAAATTGTTTGCATTTGTCTGCTGACAGTATCGCAGGGAATGTCCTTGACTGATCTTTTTACCTTTGTTAGTGTTTCTCTCTTGAATAATTTCTAGAAGGCACACTTGCCAAGTCAAACAAGTTTTTAATGGATATTGACAAATTGTCCTCCAAAATGGTTGTAATTTCTCATGCTTCTGATTGGGTGGAAGGTGCCATGTGACATGTGTGCCTGACAAGATGGGTTTGCCGCCTTCTTTTTGTCTTGTGGTTGATGTTGCAGCTGTCTTTAGAGATTGGCTGGGACAGGAGGCGAGTGTGCAGATCCAGCAGTCCTGATGTTTGCATTTTTTTTTTTAATTCTGATGTCCTGTTGCTGATATCAGCTTTTGATAACTTTTTTAAACCAAAACTATTTTGGAGAAGCCCTTCATCTTTGATCTGCTCCCTTTACCCAGGAGAAAGAGATTTGGGGAACATTTTTCCTGGCTATTATGAACCAGTTTAGAAAACTGGTGCCACATTGTGAGGCTTAGGCATATTTTGTATATAGTGTCCAGTAATCTGTAAATGCACCACATCTCTGTACTGTGCTGGGTACACTTGTTCTCACTCCTGATGACCAGATGCTAACTCTTGTCTTAGAGATTCTACTTCATACATAAATAGCAATTCCATCCTGCTCATAAGCAATAACCTCTTTCCTCCTTTGGACTGCCGGGTTGATCTCCTTCATCCCCACATCATCTTGCCTTCTGTCTCCAACTAGTCTCCAAAGAATGTGATCTGTTAGAAATGGAAATAAAAATTTTCTTTAAATCTAATAGTGGTTTCCCACGTTCCTGAAGATAATAGTCCTGGTTCTTCCTGTTCAACACATGGCACTGGTCCTCCTCCCTTGTTTGTTCCTGCTTTCCCTGAAATCTCAAGGAACTCACCTACATTTGGTCAGATGAGAGCCTGAGTTATGCCCTTGCTCTGTGTGTGTGTGTGTGTGTGTGTGTGTGTGTGTGTGTGTGTGTGACAGACAGACAGACAGATTGAATTCTCAGATGTATAGATAGCTATTTGACTCCTTATAAATATTTATATATATTTAGAAGATATTTATTTAGCTGCTAATATATGCCAGGCCCTCAGTTTAACAGAGATACAGAAATAAACATATTCCTGGTGTTTTGTAGTCTAGTAGGTGAATAGGTTTATAGCCAACATTCTCTGAATATTGACAAAGTCAAATTCTTTATACCTTATGAAGTCAATACATTTTCACTTTTCCCATTGGAAAAAAACTGAGTCACAGGAAAGTCATTTAAATACCCACAGTCTTGATGACAGTAGAGCTAGAATCCAAACTGTTGTTGGAACTATGATTCTGTAATGCCTGCAAGAAGCATGGCATTTCCAGAAGAGCTACTTAAGGACCATGTACAAGCACCATGTACACAGTAAGGCCCTGAGTGTGTGCTGGCGTGCATTGTGGGGGTGTCAAGGGCAGCTTTCCTAGAGAAAGCAAGGTTTGAATGAAGTTCTTGAAGGTATGAGGCAAGGAAGGTTGCTAAGGATTAAGGTATAGAGTATTCCATCTGCCTAGGACACTGAGTGTAATGGGTGGAAGGAGCGTGTTTGGTTTTAGGGTATCAAATTGAGCGTCATTGGAACACTTAGCAATTAGGAACATTGGTGAAGCATGGATGGAGAGGAATGGGAGGAGCAGATGTGTGTTTTAGGAAGTTCTGCTTAGAATATGTGACTCCATCAGAAGGTAACCAGGCCTTAGGCAAGAAGAGCAGCTCATATATGAGGGGACAGTGAAAAGCAGCAAGAGTGAGTGAAACTTAAGGTCTGAGGACAGGAAGAAGAGTTGCCATTTGGTGAAATGGCAAAGATTAGCTAAAAAGCAGGGAAACTTAACCAGGTGAGGTTTAAAAAACAAGACATAAGCTCCTCACACAATCAGCAGTTTTTTTAATCAGAATTCCATTAGAGGATCCGATATTACCAGTTCAAATCCACATAACCACATGGTAAGACCAGTGAGTGATCATGTAGACCAAAACTCAGAGCTAAGAGGCTGTCCATGGGCAAGAGTTTGAGTGTGTGGGGGCAGGGAGGGAGGTCTGATTCACTGTGTAGTCTCATGTTATGGGAGAAAGCCAATATTGTTCAAAAAACTGAACAAGTTTGAATTGCGTAACTGGTACTATAAGTATTCCAAAAGGGGGAAAACGAGTTCAGTCTAAACCTGTGTTATTTGTAATAAGAGAAGTTATTTAAATTTCAGTGACAGACAAAATTGTAAGTTCTTAGTAGCCCCCTGTGACAAGTGACTCTGTTAGGCAGCACATGTTAAGACACTGACCAGCATGGATAAGTGGCATTTTGTGGCCTTATGTTATGCTTCAAAATAATGAAAACTAGCCAGGTATGGTGGTGCACACCTTTAATTTCAGCACTCAGGATGCAGAGGTAGGAGGAGCACTATGAATTTGAGGCCACCCTGAGAATACATAGTGAATTCCAGGTTATCCTGGAGCCTGGTTTAGAGCCAGACCCTACCTCAAAAAAAAAAAAAAAAAAAAAAAGGCCTTTTATAATGTAAAAAAAAAATTTGAGGTTTTCAATACAAACGGAGCGCATGTTATAATACTCTTAGAAAAATTCTTATAATCTCTCTAACCAGGGCTATAAGGGTAGGAATTATAAGAAACACATACTCTTCATTTTCAATTTTGAATCTTTAAAAAGACTCTTAAGACCATGTTGGACCTTTTAAGAAAAAAGGATGAAAAATGTGTCTTTGCGCACATTTGTGTCTAGGTGCAGTGTTTTTGCACGTGTCCTCGGAGTGTTAGACTGAGCTCCTGACCTCGGGAACTCAGCTAGAGCAGCAAGCGTCCCTAGCCTTCGGTGGTGTTTTCCCTTATTGTGTTTATTACATGTGCTTGTGTGTGTTTGCATGGGCATGCTAGTGCCTCTTGCTGCTGCAGACAAACGTCTGTTGGTTTTCCTTGGGTGGCTGGAGAATTGAACCAGAGCCACACTTCACAACCAAGTGCCTTTAACTGCTGAGCTCCTCTCCAGCCCCAAGCCTTTGAGATAGTTTAGCTATGTATTCAGTCTAGCCTTGAACTTGCAATGTAACCCAGAGTAGCCTCAAACCTTCTATCTCCACCTGTTGAGTGCTGTGATTTCAGACACATGTCACCACATGCAACTTAACTTAGACTTTCAAATCAGTAAAACAAAATAGTTGAGAAGTAAAACTATACTTACATGATAAATTGAATTTCAGCAAATTCAGCAGGGTAAATCATTGGGAAAAGATAATGTTTTTACTAAATTGTGCTGAAACCATTAGATACCTATATGGAAAATGGTGAACCTTGACCTTAAATTTATATCATGCATAAATATTAACTAGTAGTAGATAATTTACTTATAAGTAAGAGTTTAAAGTATAAATGTCTAGAAACATCTTTGTTAAAGCATCTTTGTCAAAGCTTTTTTTTAATTTTTAAAGCGTTCTTAAATTAATAAACTGTTTAAAAGTTATAGGTTAAATGTGAAATAAAGGGCTGGGGATGTAGCTCAGTAAGAGTCCCTGCCTAGCATGTACAAGTCTCTGTGGGTTCAATCTCTAATACTGTAATAAATAAGTAAATTAACTAGTTAAATATAAATACAAATTCCTCTTCAAAGCACATTATAAAATGAAAAGGAGGGGCTGGAGAGATGGCTCAGCGGTTAAGGCACTTGCCTCCAGTGCCTAAGGCCCCGGGTTCAATTCCCCAGGACCCACATAAGCCAGACCCACAAGGTGGTGGCCCTGGTACTTCTCTCTCTCCCTCCCTCTCTCTCTCTCTCTCTCTCTCTCTCTCTCTCTCTCTCTCTCTCTCTCTCTCTCTCTCTCTCTCTCTCTCTCTCTCTCTCTCTCTCTTTTTTTATTAT
>PVHP010044556.1:0-14043 GCA_004024765.1 Zapus hudsonius | reverse complement strand
CCCCCCACAAAATGGGGCACTGATCTCAACAGAGAATTCACAGAGGAGGAAACACAAATGGCCTTTTCTCACCTGAGAAAGTGCTCAACATCCTTAAGCATCAGGGAAATGCAAATCAAAACTACCATGAGATACCACCTTACCCCTGTCAGAATGGCAATCAAAGAAAACCAACAACAATCGTTGCTGGCGAGGATGCGGGGAAAAAGGAACCCTCATTCACTGCTGGTGGGATTGCAAACTTGTTCAACCGCTATGGAAAGCAGTGTGGAGACTTCTGACCAGAATGGACATAATCCTTCCAATGGACCCAGTTATCCCTCTACTAAGCATCTATCCAAAAGATGTCACATCTCGATGCAGAAACATTTGTACAACTATATTTATAGCAGCTCAGTTCATAATAGCCAAGAATTGGAATCAGCCCAAATGCCCATCCATGGAGGAATGGACAGAGAAACTGTGGTATATTTACACGATGGAATTTTACTCAGCTGAAAGGAAAAATGAAATATCGAAATTTAGGAAAAAATGGTCTGACTTTGAGCAGACCTTACTAAGCGATCACTCAAAAGAACAGAGAATAGAACGCCACATATTCTCCCTCATATGCGGTCCTTAACCAGGATAACCGTTTTCTATATGCAGACTAGTAGAAAGAAGTGAGACGTTATGAATGAGGGGTAAGGAATGGGGGGGAGGGGAATGGCATAAGCATGAGGATAAACCATATTAGGTTCAAAACTATAAAATCCTTACGAGCATACTGTAACCTATTGAGAAAGTAGTGAGCGTCGCCTGGCAAGAGGGGCCATGAGTAGTAGGGGAAGATAGTCTAAGCCTGTGAATAATTAGATCAGCCTGACCACCCCTGGTTCCAACCACTGGTTCCTTCCCTCACTGAGCTGTTGACGAAAGCGACTCATGAGATTCCAACAACAAGACAGAATTCTGTCAAAGCTCTTGAGTGCTTTCCCCAGGCCTGAGGCAAAACCCTGTTACTGAAGAAACCACAGACTGCATCGATCAGCATCGAGAAACCCTTCAACGTCCGGAATGGTATCCAGCCCCCAAAAGGCAGTTAGTGTAGTGCTGGAAGGCACTGCACAGGCTGCCAGGGGAAACTGATCAACGACAGCTGGAGTAAAAAGAGATGATTGACACGAAACGCAATCTGCGGCCATGAGTAGGCTGACCACACCTCCTACTGGGAGGGAACAGTGAACCAACAAAGGAGCACTTGGTGTAATGGAGGAGCCTGGGCCTGGGGGAGACAATCAACAGCTTTCAAATTCGACCAATTTTCCACTCAGTGAGGGGGACCCCTTGTTTGGAACTAGGGATTCAGGGTGATAGGCACCGGATCCCATACTTTTGGGCTCCCAAAACAAGATGCACTATGGGAGCGAGTGACAGGGAGACTACTAAAAATAGAATCTAGGTAATCCAGAATTGTGTATATTTGTTAACCTACACTGATCTCACTCTCCGATGGAGTCTGTGTTTGTATTTTTCAGGATGCAGCAAGAGAGCTGGGGCCCATCTAACCCTACCAACCGAACGTAGGTCAATAGCTGAGATTCTGGCAAGAGAGGACCCACCAGAGTCATATCATGGAGGATCCAAATGGAACCCCGCAGAGAATGACGGGATGAACAAGGGGCCCACAGCCACAGCCATTAAATCAACACAGGATAAGCCAGTGAGACAGAAACCAATGATTTCGACACAAAGACCCCTAAGCTCACAACCTTAAAGCAGCCTTAATACTCATCCACCACGACTCAGGGAACTATGTGCAAGAGGGGGCTGAAAGATTGTAAGAGCCGTGGTGGGGGAGATTATCCAGAGGCATGGCCAGGATAACCTGGCTGAATACTAGGCTGTCCATGGTCCCCTGTCACAAGGACTGATCCAGAAGACCCATGGAGGAGGTTATCCAGTGGAGGGGGGAGGGGAGGGCAGCGGGGAATTGGGGATAACAACTCATTATTTGCCCACTAAATGTTGTAACTCATTATGGACAATAAATTGGAAAAATTAAAAAATAAATTAAAAAAAAAGATTATACCAATTTACTCTTGAAACAACTGTATTTCAAAGTGTTTATTTCCTCATGCCCAGGTCAACAGCTGATGCTATCATTAATTTTATTCTTCATCAATAACAAGAAAAACTAGAAAATGTAAATGTCTTTGCATTGCTTAATTTCCATTTTTTTAAATTTATTTATTTATTTGCCAGAAGATAGAGACAGAGAAAGAGAAACAGAGAGAATGAGCATGCCAGGGCCTCTAGCCTCTGTAAACAAAGGCCAAATACATGTGCCAATTTGTGCATCTGGCTTTATGTGGGTACTAGGGAATTGAACCCGGGGCCGTTAAGCTCTGCAGGCAAGTGCCTTAACCACTAAGCCATCTTCCCATCCCAAAACTTAACCTTTTTTGAGGTAGGGTCTCAGTCTAGCCCAGACAAACCTGGAACTCACTCTGTAGATCTAGACTGGCTTTGAACTCATGGTGATTCTCCTACCTCTGTTCCCCAGTGCTGAGATTAAATGTGTGTGTCACCATACCAGGCATTAATTTTCATTTTTTATTCTCAGTAAATTTGAACTACTATTATTGGTCTGGTTGGATATTTGCATTTGTTCCTTTGTAACTTTCCTGTTCTTATATTTTGATCATTGTTTCTAATTTCTTTATTATTTTTAAACAATATATTTATTTATTTGCAAGAAGATACAGAGAGAGAAAAAGAAACAGAGAGAGAAAATGGGTGTGCCCTCTAGCCACTGCAAACAAATCCAGATGCATGTATCACTTTGTGCATCTGGCTTTACCTGGGTACTGGGGAATCAAACCTGGTCATTATACTCTGCAGGCAAGTGCCTTTACTGCTGAGCCATCTCTCTAGCCCTTTGTTAAATTTTAAATGCTTTTATGTATCAACTCTTTGTTACATGGTATAGATTTTCTTAACATGTCTTTCTCTTTCTTTGGCATTTAAAGGATGGACTTTTATGTATTCAAATATATTTACTCTTCTGTTTTTGATGCCATGCTTCAAAAGGCCTTCCATTCACCTAAATTATATCAACATTGCTTATTCTTCTGGGTTTATTTTTTTTTACATTTAACCATTTAATTTTCTTTTAGGATTACCTTGTCTTCTTGCTTCTGTTGAGGATTGATCACTGAATATCAGTAGGATTTTGGAGGGTTGTAGGAAAATATAAGGTCAGGCAATGACTTTGATATTGTTAACTGGAAGAAGTAAGTTATCATTTACTTCTAAATTTAAATGCCCCTTCAGCTGTTAAGTATTCTTGTATTATGGTATGTTTGTAGGGTTCTTACTCTATTACATTGATCTATCTTGCCTCACTTATAGAAATTGAACATTTCACAAAAAAACTGTGTTATCTGACACAGTATATGGATATACCTTCATACTTAACATGCTCATATATGTAAGCATACAATTGGGAAAGAGAGCCTTTCCAAAGATGTAACAGAAAGGGATTAGGAGGAAGACCCCTCCCACAGGTAGAGAGGGCATGGCCTCAGACAGGTGACCTCATGTCACGACACTCCCAGGCCAGAACTTGCCACTCCCCCAGCAAGGAAATCTTTAAAAGTCTGGACTTAAACTGGGGGGGGGGGTTCTTCTGTCTGGACCCCTGCTGGGAGATGCTTGGGACTGGGCCGGTGAGTGCTGCCTCTCCCCCTCTCTGATTTTGGTACCAGAATCAGAGAGGTGGGGCAGAGGAAGGAAATTCCTCTTTAACATGTGTGCTATTTCTTCATTTTCTCCACTTTTAGGGTGATTTTATGCACTTTGATATTTTATGAACCTCACAGACCACGTGGTGGCTGGTTGGCTTTCGTATCCAATTCCCTTTTTCCTCAACTAATTAATCTAGAATAAATGTGTGATAAGACATATTTCTGTCCCTGTGTATAATTCTTTTATGTTAGAGGGCACGAACTAGGGGGGGGGAATGCAGCGATAAAACCCAGATATAGCTGTGCCAAGGTTTCCCTTAACAGTAGCCACACAATTGTAGAGCCTAAGGGAATGAAGATTTCCAGGGCTGTGTCATTTGTACAAGATTCAAATGGTGTCTATGCTGGATGTCTTCCATTGTCCCTAAAATCCACCATGCTTCGTGCTCTCAGGCTGACCTTTGTGGATGAATCAATAGGTTCCATTGCCTTCTGAGGTTCCAAGGCCTTAGCTCCTCCTATTGAGAGACTCTTTCCAAAAAGGTGACCTCCTCATCTATTGTGAAAAACATTCGTATCTTCCTCTCCTTGCCACTTTAAACACAAATTGCAATAGCTTCTCAACTGTTGCCGGCCCTGAACCCTTTTACTGTCCTTTGCTAATTCCTCTAAACTTGCTTATTTTTTTTTAAACCCTTCTCCAACTACTCAGAGTTTACCAATTTTTTTCAAGCAATGATCTTAATTGCTGAATCCTCTTTAGATAAAGCTATATTTTTAAAAATATGAGACTAACTAGATGCTCAAAGTGGCACATGCATCTGGAGTTACCTGAATACCCATTCTCTCTCTCTCAAATAAATAAATTATAAAAATATGAAAGTGAACTATGACTCTACAGTACATAATGATCCTAAATCCAGGCACAATATATCACCCCACCCCCACATTTAAATGCACTGTGTTTCTGAAAATGCCATACACCAAAGACTTCTACAGAAAGTAAAACTAAGAAGCCAATGGAAGTTTCCTATAAAGCTATCAGCATGGTCCCAAAATATTTATTGCATAAAATTCATGGTCATGGGATTCTAAAGTAAAAATATTAGTGAGTTTCAGTTAGTAATGACTATCTCAAAGACCACAAAAATAAAGATTTGTAATATTGCCAGGCGTCACAGAGCGATCCTTTAATTCCAGCACTCGGGAGGCAGAGGTAGGAGGATCACTATGAGTTCGAGACCACCCTGAGACTACATAGTGAATTTCAGGTCATCCTGGGCTAGAGCGAGGCCCTCCCTTGAAAAAACTAAAAGGATAAATAAATAAATATATGATAGATAGATGATAGACATTTGTTATATTTCTTATAATCAGCATGCTATGACTTCAATTTGGAGTATTCTCTAAACATCCAGGTAGTAAGGGCTTGGCGTCCACAATGTGGTGCTATTGAGAGCTAGAGGAACCTCTAAAGGATATAACTTAGTGAGAGGAAGTTGGGGCACAGGGATGTACCCCCCAAAATATTATTCTCACCCTGTAGCCAATGATAGCCTGGAATTTACTAGATAGCCTAGAAACTTGTAACCCTTCTTTCTCAGAATCCCAAATTCTGGGCCTACAGACATACACCACGGTGCCCTGCCTCATGTAACTCTTAGTACAGCTCTGGAAGATAAGAACAATTATCCCCAATTAGTCCAAGCTGGCACATGTACATTCCTGGGACTCCTGTGTCCATTTCCCTTGGCTTTAGATCACTGTTAAAATAAAGAACCTTACCTAGCACAGTGATCCAATGACTGGGTCTAAATGCAAAGCCATTCTAAGGACCTCAGTTGTGGAACCATGTGACCTTTCATAGAGTGCTCTGTGATTTCCATAGCTAAGAGCCCTTCTTTGTGTGTAAGTTTCTCTGCCTTGCTACCAGCATATAAATTCCCTTTTCTTCATGACTCATGAGGAAATAACCTATCCCTGTTTGCTTTAAAGACTGGTCACAATTAAATTGCCAACCTTGGCATTGACAGCAGCTTCAAATACAGGCACCCATCCATGGTCTATCCAGCTGTGGTATTGAAGAAAGCTCCCAGATCCTGGAGCCTACTCAGAACAGGATGGGTGGTGCAGCCCACACTTTGATATCACATGAAAAGTCAGATTACTTGGAAACACTGAGCTCCTATTTCCATAGGGAATAGGAGGAAGAATCTCCCTTTAATTGAAATTTACTGCTTGTCACTCATTTATGTTAATTGCCTGGTACTTTGGGACCTTTGAATTTCAGAATTCCTAAGTTCCTCCTGACACTAGCAGTGTTAAATTTTAAATTATATATTCTCCCAGATTCCATTACACTGAAAACATTGTGAATTGATGTGGGCTTCACTGAACAGATAATTTGGAAACAAGCTGGGAATGTATTTCATTTGTCCTCTGACTTGATTTTCTCTGTTTCCACATAATAAAACTATTATTCTCCTCTACTGGAATTGTGATAATTCTCATTGTGACATGTACTACCATCATCCTGCCAAAATGAAAATCTTAGAGAGAGCCAGCAAAGGCCTTAGCAAATCAAGTGGAAGTGATTAAGAATAGTAAAAATACTAGAGCAATTATACATACACTATTAAATAATGCAAAGGATGAGAATCCAAGTAATCTGCAGAGTTTCAAAAGCAAGATTTACAATTTGGTATTTTGTCAACTCAATAAGAAATTATGAATTTATTAAATGATTAAACCATTTCTCAAAACTGTGAATGGCAATCAAGAGCCAGAGTCTGTTCTTCATGTAAATCTCAAATGCTCCCAGCACAATACCATTTTGTACTTAACATCTTCATGTAATCAGCATATTTCTGCACCACTGTGAGATCTTGGTTTAAACACGAGATACAGCTGATATGGAAGCCACACAATTTTCACTTACATAATCATAACAAGCATGTTGTCGTGGTTGTCAAAATTAATTAAACCTAATTCAGCTATTTTCTAAACTTAAAATTCAAACAAAAATTTTTGAAAGGTAAAGATCGCAAATCATTCTAAAAATAGGTCCAAAGTAAAATTTTAATGCCTGCATTTTGTTTAGGCTAGAGAAGTCAGCTAATTTTAATTATAGCAGATTAGACCCCCCTCAACATTTTAAGAGATTATTGACTGTAAACACTCTCTATGTACAATCTTAACCTTTAACTTCTTTCAAGTAATATAATCCCAACTAGTGCAATTTCAATAAGGAAAAACTGGGTAAAGTCTTTTTAACTCAAACTTTTCAGGAAGATATTTGTTCCTAAGGTTAAAAAAAAAACAGTTCAGATTATACTGACCACCTTCAGATTACTTCCTCAACCTTCAGGTATAGTCAGAATTCTGCCTACACCAGTGTTTCTGAAATGCTCAAATAGATCAGGCACACTTGGAGAAACTGTTAAATATGCAGATTCAGGGCTTTCACAATGATCTTCATTCAAAGTTCATAGCAAAATCTGAATAATCAGGCTTGAGAGATGGCTCAGCGGTTAAGTCACTTGTCTCCAGAGCCTAAGGGCCCGGGGTTCAATCCCCCAGTACGCAGGTAAAGACAGATGCACAGTAACAATTGTGTGCCGGGCGTGGTGGTGCATGCCTTTTAATCCCAGCACTGGGGAGGCAGAGGTAGGAGGATCACCATGAGTTCAAGGCCACCCTGAGACTACAGAGTGAATTCCAGGTCAGCCTGGGCTAGAGTGAGACACTACCTCGAAAAACCAAAAACAAAAAAACAAACAAAAAAAAAACCCTGAATAATCTTCATGTTTTATAAGTACAAGTGGTAGTTCTATTATAGGTGATCCAAGGACCATATACTTTGGCCTACAGTGTTTCTTTCTGCATTCTTTTGCATTATCTTAAATTCTTTCATAGTGGATCTTCTCAGGGTCTCCATACAGTGCTTTCTGCATGCCCTAAGTAACCTCCACAAATACTCTCTGGCCTTACCCCATCTCATTAGACTAAACTAGAAAACCTCACAGTATCCACATTCTCTTTCTTCATATTTATACTCTCTGGTCTTCATATGCATATTTCCATTGAAAGCACCAGTTAACTTTACCCTTTGTCATATCTTCTAGTTTTCTTTAAGCCAATCAGATTGGCTTTTTGGTGAAGGAGTTATTACTGTCTTCAGTACCAAGAAGCAAAGAAAGGTTAGGACTGCTTACAACGCAAACTTCCAGACACAAAATGACCTTGATATATATTCATGATTTCACAGTACCTGATAATACCTGCACATAATGGGAGGAAAAGATGTTGACACTGAAACAAAATAGGCTAATTGAGAGGGGAAAGAGATATAAAATAGGAGAGTGGGGAGGGACTCATAATGGTTTATGGTCTATAATTACAGAAGCTATCAATAAAATGTTTTAAAAAATGCTCCTACTACAACCACCAGTTCCTTTCCAACATTAAATTATAATCTTTAGCCAAGGCAAGGCAAGCTGCTTTAATTTTTTTCTCTACCATTTAAGCCATGATAGACAAGCAACTCTCTTCCAACTTTTCACCAGCTCCAAACAGATAGTATTTGACTACTTGGGAACAGGACCACCCCCTCCCTGACCAATAAATCACCTTAGATCTATCTTTTCTGAGAATCAGGTGAAGGCTATAACCCCCTCCCCCCAAAGTGTGTATTATTACAAAGTTGCATTAATTCATTCAAAAAATAAAGTGCCTCTCATGCATTAGAGTCAGACATGAGCAAAACAATGGTCTGCTCTCATGGAGAACCCATTTTTATAGACTCAGGTAATAAATACGTGTTAAATGGAGATACATGCTGGAAGGAAAAATAAAAGTGGCTGAGGAGACTGGGTGAGGCAAGGATCTTATCTGAGTTAAATACCCCCCAGGTCTTTTAATTAGCCAAAGGTTAAAAAGTCCTTTCTAGGAAATGGCAGATCTTCAAAACACTCATTAAAACTCAGATTCTGCATGATTTTTACATTAAGGTATCAAAGACTGGCTAGGGGAAGCTGGTTATAACCCCCATAAGCCCACCCCCAACAACACACTGCCTCCAGGAGGCTCCAATTCCTAAAATGCCCTCAGCTTGGGATCAAGCATTCAGAACACATAGTTTATGGGGAACACCTGAATCAAACCACCACACCTATCTCCAACATAATTTTGAACAGTTACAAGGAAAACTATTTCCATTATCAATGTGTTTCTTATAAGGACACAACTAAAGTTTACCTTTATTCAATAACTGGAAAACAAGATAGCTGGACACCTACCTGTAATCTCAGTAGTCTGGAAGCTGACACAGGATCCTGAGACCAAGGCCTGCCTTTGATGCAGAGCAAAAGTGTGTCTCAGAAAAATATTTGATGCTAATTACTACCAACTTTCAAGCTAAAAATCATGTCTTCATTAGCCTGTTAATGTGTTCATTTTAATACATGAATCAATGTATCCTCCACTACCCTTCCCTATCTGCCTACCAATGGTCCCACTTCTGCTTTCATTGAATACATAATTAAATCCAGATTGCACACATAAATTTTCTGCAATGCCCTCAAGTTCCCCTCTCACATAGCCCCCTTTCTACTTTATATATTCATATGTGGTGGAATCAAATTCCTTATATATACATAATCATATTTCCTTTGTTCATTCTGCTGTTGGCGGGCACCTAGGCCAGTTCCGTAACTTGGCTATTTTGAGTTATATTGCAATAAATATGAATGTGCAAGTATTTGTGGTACATTGACAGATTCCTTTGGGAAAATTCCTAGGATCATATGGTAGTCCTATTTTTAGTACTGAATTCCATAGTTACATCCCCCATCAGTAGTATAGAAGGGTTCCTCATCCTGATCAATACATTTGCCCATTTACTGATGGGATGATTTGAGTTCTTTAAATATTCTATAATAATCTCATAAGATAAAAGAGTTGGCAAAAATTTTTCTCCCAGTCTGTAAACTGGCTCTTCACTCTGCTGCTTCCTTTTCTGTCCAGAAGCTCATTCAGTCTCATTTGTCAGTTCTTGGCCTTATTTCCTGAGCTTCTAGAATCCTTTTGTATTGCTCTAGAATCCATTTTGTCTATTCAGGGCCTCTTCATGTTAATTTTTTTAAAAAAAATCATAGTCCTGGGCTGAAGAGATGGCCTAGCTGTTAAGGCATTTGCTTGCAATGCAGAAGGGCCCAAGTTCGATTCCCCAGTGCCCATGTAAAGCCAGATGCACAAGAGGGCCCATGTGTCTGGAGCTCATTTGTAGTGGCTGGAGGCTCGGGCGAGCCCATTCTCTCTGTCTCTCTTTGTCTGTCTCTTTCTCTTAAATAAATAAATAAAATATTTTTAAAAAAATCATAGTCCTGTGAAGATTATATTGGGATTTTGGTGTGTGTGTGGGAGTGTTGGATCTGTATATTGCTTTTGGAAATATAGCCATTTTCACAATATTAATGCTGTCAACCTTAGCATGGAACACTCTTCCATCTCCTATTGTCTTCGACTTCCTCCAGTGTTTTAACATTTTCATTATAGAGACCTTCTCTCTCCTTGGTTAGGCATTTTATCATGTAAGTGGAATTATTTTAGTGAACTGACTAGGAGTGGACAGTCTGTCTCATTCCAGATTTTAGAGGAAACACTTTGTTTTTTCCCCACTTTGTATAATGTTGGCAATAGATTTGTTACAGTCTTTCCTATGTTGATATATGTTCCTTCTATACCTAGAACCATAGTCTATAAAAATAAGAATAAAATAAAGAAAATGGAAAACTCTTCTCTATTTCAAAGAAATGATTTTAAGGTAAACCATAGTTATTTCTCAAAGTCAAAAATCACTTTAATAAAATTATTTCTTTTTATGCCAGGCACATAATAGGTGTTCAGCAGTCAATATATAGAACACTCTCCCACAAACAATTCTTCTCATTTTCTGAAGAATTTCAGGAAATTATAATTACCTGAAAAGGTGCATCAAAATGTGTATCCTTTTGCCAATTCTAAGACATGCTCATCATTTCATAATCCTTTAAAACAGTGTATCCTTTTAACTCTAAAAATCTTGGTACAACAGGAATTATTTCAAAGGCTCTGAGAACTAAATGGTAATTTTAGGCATATCTCCAGTCCACTGCTCACTCCAAGTGCAAAAGTCAATAAGATGTTTTCTGTATTATTGACTGATATATTATTTGACAACAATGAAGCCCTTAAAGAAAAATAATGAAAGACTAGAAAGTTTATTGAATTAATGTCACATTATTCTAAGTAAGCAACAATATACACAATGATATACAGTCGTTTGAGAAAACTATTGTTTATTTAGAAAAAAGGTTACACTGATAGAATTCAGTAGATGAAAAATTCTTTTAAAAATGTCACTGTGAAACTTTTCCAGATGTAAGTTTAGCAATACAAAGCTCTTATAGCTATAGAATTAAAACACAATTATCTTTTTGTTCCTCCCCCCAAGATTTGCCTAATTACAAAAAAAAGTGGCAAGGGACAATTAAGCACTGGTACATTTTTTTCTTTTGAAAATATGTTTAATGTTGTACACATAATCTAGAAAACGATTCTTAGACACTGCAGAAGACTGCTCCCACTTCACTTTTCATGACTAATTAAAAACAGCCCAAATAAATTAAAACTGAGTTCTAAAATGAGGTAAATTCAAAATTATCCAGTAATTTTTGTTTTCAGTTTCAAACAGTAAAAAGGAAGCATTTTACATTGGGGGGAGCTAACCTCAGGCAATATTTATTCAAAAGTGAAATTCTATACACATGTAACCTTATTTACTGGGAACTATATGCAGCACATTGTGCCAAAAAACATGGAATAAGTAATGCTTCCAGCCATTACTGAAAATAAACATGTAGAAATTAAGCAACCAGTTGAAACACAATAACACACAAGTCAACAATTTAAAGTTTTCTGCATGGAGCCATAAAGAAGATAACCAACAATGGGCCCTCTTAAAATTCTGAGCAATCTACTTGGGAAAATACATTTCTGGTCACAGCTAAACAATTTTATTCCAGTCTCACCTGAAAGAAACAAATTGGTTATATTTATAGATAAGGAAGGGGAGGAGGTAAAAACAGAGAAAGAAAAGATGAAGAGAAAAAAAAACAGAAAGGAAGAAGGGGAAAGAAGGCGCAAGAGGGAAAGAAGGGGAGGGGGGGAGTTAGAAAGACCAGTGAATCTGTCAATGATAAAGGCTTAAATTAAGTTCCCAGAAAATGATGAAATATTTGGCTTTTTTTCATTGTCCATTTTTAGTAGTCACTAAGATAGGCACATTATGACTTAAAGAAAACACTGAATATTTTGTGTCTATGAAAGCAGGAGTGTGGGGTATGGAGAAAAGGATGAAATAGCAACAGGCACAACACTGTATAAAAGCAACAAATAACTTATCAAAACTAAACAGAACATGTACCAAAAAAGGGAACCTAGTTTACAGTATGATCAAACAAAAAAAGAGAAATGACATCCAATTTTCCACAAGGACATAATTTTAATAATAAATTATATTAAGATGCAATGTTTACTAAATTATAAAAATTGCTTTAAAATATATTGATTCACTTACACTCATTTTCTTTCCTTTAAGTATTGACATTTTCAACACTGCATAATGAAATAAATTCAAAACATAAATCATTACAGCATGTGGCAAATAATTTTATATCTGCCTAAATATTGTTCTCAGATTTTAAATTGATGCTTAATGCATTAAACTTTACTGATGAAAATACTACATTCACATAGTTTATAAAACCAGATCTAGAAGGGGCCTTAGAAAATAAGTACACTTGCATGAAATGCTAGCAAATAATTTACATTTCAATTCTAAACAACATTCTGTTCACACCATATACAATCTTGACATTATCAATTATATTTTTGGGTACACTGATGTTGAACTTACAGTCTTTTTAAAAAATATTTTATTCATTTTCAGGGAGGGAGGAAGGGAGGGAGGGAGGGAGGGGGAGAGGGAGAGGGAGAGGGAGGGAGGGAGAGAGAGAGAGTGCACCAGGGCCACCACCTTGTGGGTCTGGCTTATGTGGGTCCTGGGGAATTGAACCCGGGGCCTTAGGCACTGGAGACAAGTGCCTTAACCGCTGAGCCATCTCTCCAGCCCAAACTTACAGTCTTAATACTTAAAAAATTTTGTTCCTGTCTATCAGTTAACTGATAAATGGATAAACAAAATATGATACATATTCTTTCAATGAAATATTCAACCACAAAAAGGAATGGATTATTGATACATGCTTCAACATGAATGACTCTTGAAAACATGATGCTAGTTTTAAGAGTCCAGGCACCAAAGGCCACAATATTGCTTGTTTCCATTTATATGAAATGTCTAAAAGTAGGCAAATTCCTTGAGAGAGTACATTACTTTACAGAGGCTGAGGGAAGAGGAGACTTAAAAATGACTGCTAACCTGCAAGGAACTTATTTTGCAGGCGAGAGAAATGTTCTGCAATTAGACAACACACAATAAATATACTAAAAAACACTCAATTGTATATTTCCTACTGGCAAATTTATCTCAATTTTTAAATTGAGAAATAATGTGCCAATAAAGAACACCATGGTATCCATGACCATAATTAGGAAACTAGAATTCTTGATCCTGTTGATGTCTAAGTGATGTTCCAATGAAGAAAAAAAATATGATGAATATAACTGGGAGAATAAAAAATGAGGTCTTGATCATGATGTCACATTATGAGAATTACTGGACAAGAGAAATTATGATCACATATTTAAAGACACATTAAGGGATAAAATTGGTGTTACTATTAAAAAGATCTTTTCCGGTAAATGAAATTAAAATTAAAAATTTTATACGAAGCCAAAATTCTCAAGCAACATAATCATCCCCACACACAAAGGCAGCCTATCTACATCATTAAGGAATTGGTTCTGGAAGGTGATTTCCTCTCCTTTTGGAGAAAGAAAGATGAACTAAGTTAGTGAAATTTTTATTAGATGCTGCTTCTGAATGGCATATCTCTTATCTCAAGTAAAAATAGTATGCACAAGGACCTTGATGCAAGAAATTGCTTGGAGGTGAAAATATGTTCTGAAAATCAGTGACTTTGGAATGTCTCATCAAGAGGATGGTGGTGGGGCTGGAAATATGGCTCAGCAGTTAAGGCACTTGACTCAAGTGCATGAGGCCCCCGGTTCAATTCCCCAGTACCCACATAGGCCAGATCCACAAGGTGGTGGCCTTGGTGTTTCTCTCTCTCTCTCTCTCTCTCTCTCTCTC
>PVHP010044555.1:0-12670 GCA_004024765.1 Zapus hudsonius | reverse complement strand
GAGGTGGGGGTGGAGTGGCCCTTCCTTGCTCTCCAGCCATTGGGCTGTTGCACCTATCTGCCTCCGTCTTCCTCTCCTCTGCCATGTGCCCTCCTCTCTGCCATGGGTCTCTTAGAAGGACGCGGGTCATTCAATTAAGGCCCATCCAGTTACTCAAAAATGATTTCTGTGTGGTTAGCTTTAACATCTTTGGAACAAAATGCCCGAGAGAAACAACCTAGAAGAGGAAAAGCTTTGCTCGTGGTGTGAGAAGGTTTCGTCCTTCAAGGCGGGAATCACATGCTGGAACACAAGCAGTTCACATCGTGGTGGCCAGGAAACAGAGCAAGAGGACCCCATCAAGGAGCCAGAGCCCCCCCACTTCCTCCAGCTGGGCCCTCCTGAAGATCCCTGAACCTAACAGAGCAATCCAAAACCTGGGACTGTGGAGGACACTTCAGTTCTGTCCATGGCCAACTCAGCCTACAGCATTAACTTGATTACGTTTACAGAGACCTTCTTTCCAAACAAGGACAGACCCGTGCATCCGGGAGGCAGCCATCGTTTTAGGGGCTCTCCATTTGCTTACTGCGCTGCACTGTGGCCAGGAGTCTGCCCTGCGCTTGGCACCCTGGGGTCCTAGTGAGATGTTAAATATTTTGAGCAAAAATGTTAATGAGCCAGCTATGGTGGCACACACCTCTAATCCCAGCACTCGGGAGGCAGAGGTAGGAGGATCGCTGTGAGTTCAAGGCTACCCTGAGACTACATAGTAAATTCCAGGTCAGCCTGGGCTAGAGTGAGATTCTACCTCAAAAAAAAAAAAAAAAAAAAAAGATTTAATGTGTTACCTCCATGTTGTAGCAGAGAATTCCTGGAGACTTGGGGTGCTGGTTCAGACATTGGCTGTGTAGAATTTCAGGCCCAGCCCAGGTCTCTGGAAAAGACAGCTTTGGGGAGAGGCTATTATTTTTTTTTTGTTATTGTTGGTTTTGTTTTTAGTATTTTTATTTATTTGCAAGGAGAAAGAGAGTGGGCACACCAGGGCATAGTGTCACTGCAAATGAACTCTAGACACGTGCAAATTTAAGGCCAACACGAGACCCTGTTTTAATAAATAAACTACTTAATGACAGCCCTGCTCTGTGCTAAGTGATTTGTAACCTGGAGAGCATCCCTATGAAGTGGGTACCATTGTACTCTGCCGAGAATTTAAAGTTCAAAAGTGAGATAGCAGAACAAAGAGGTGAAGCCAGGTCCTCCCTTGCCAGAAACTCCATCCTCACAACCCCACTGCCCAGGCGTCCAGGGATCTTCAATGGCATTGCCCTTGGACCTGGGATGACTGTTGGTAAGCTTATAAGCCAATAACCCCTGAGCTGCGACAGAAGCAGGCTGTTTGTTTTGCTTCCAGAAAGTTACAAATGAGCGAATGTGGGGTGAAGAATGGCTCACCAGGTAAGAGGGCTTTCTGCATAAGTGTGAGGATCTGAGTTTGATCCCAGCGCCCACAAACACAGCCAAGTGTGACCCCCCAGCTGAGGGAGTGGGGTCAGCATTCCCACTGGAAAAATGGGAGCTCCGGGCTCAGTAAGAGTGGTCTCAAGGAAATCGGGGTGACAGAGGAGGACACTACGTCCCCCGCATGCCTCATGTGTGTGCAGATGCAGGCACCGCATAGGCTGCAGAACGTGCTCCTCACACAACCACCACAACATGGGAGACTGATGGCTGCCCACTACACAGGGGCTCCTTTCTCTCAGGCATGAGCTGCCTCACACTGGCAGGATTTAGAGACGAGTATAAAGCAGAGCCGAGAAGAATCCTCGCCACGGTGTTCCTGCAGGCACAGGGGTGGGGAGAGTGAGGAGAAAAGCCTGGAGAAGCAGTAGGTTCCACTGCTTCAGAGCATTACCTCATGGATGGTCAGATGAGCGGCTCACCTGCCAGAAGACAGGAAGCAGACACTTGAGCAGGTAGATTCCCAGGCTATTTCTCTTGTGTTCTTTTACTTTTTAAAAATATTTTATTCATTTTCAAGCAGAGATACAGAGAGAGAGAGAGAGAGAGAGAGAGAGAGAGAGAGAGAGAGAGAGAGACTATGCCAGGGCTGCCACCTTGTGTGTCTGGCTTATGTGGGTCCTGGGGAATTGAACCCAGGGCCTTAGGCACTGGAGGCGATGGGGCCAGAGGGCTGGAGTGGTTAACCCAGCCCTCAGCAAGTTGGTGGCAAAGAAGTACTCGTGTCTCACACTGTGGCCCAGGCCAAGATGGAGAAGGCAGGCAAGGGCGCCTGGATCTGAGACCTCCTGCTCCTGGATCTGAGATTCCAGCTCCGCTGGGAGACCCACCTGCACACTCAGCCTCTCCTTAGCCTCGTCAGGACTTCAAGGACCTCGTGCCTTTTTCTGGAGGTCTTTACCTGCCCCATCTAGAGGCTGGTTCTGGGCTCAACTCAGCCACATGACTTCACGGATGTCGCCTGTGTATCACTGTGTGATTCCCACTGACCTGCCCTGATTTCTGTCTAATCACATAAGCTTTGCCTTGTCACCTTCCTGGTGACCTTTCTCCTCTCCTCTTCATCACACCCTGTCCCTGTGACTCTCCAGCAGTTGCTGAACATCAGACTCCGCGGCAGGCAGGGCCATGGTCCTCAAAGATACTGTGTCTTAATTCCATTAATGTTTCTATAAACTTTACTTTGTATGAAAACAAAAGCATCTTTGCAAACACAATTAAAGATACAGACATGGAGAGACTGTCTTGGATTATTGAGGTAGAGCCTAACAGTAATCACAAGGGTACTTACAGGCCGTTTGTGGGGGTGTGCCCTAGTAGGAAACTGCCGAGGAGGCATAGGTAGGAATCACGGGTTCTAGGCCAGCCAGGCTACACACTGAAAAACCAACAATGAGGGAGATCGCGTGCACACACACACACACACACACACACACACACACACACACACACACACGTATGCACACGCACACAAGTACAGGCATATAGAGCCTGAGCAAAGGTTGGAATGAAGCATCATAAGCCAAAAAACTAGAACAGGCAAGAAACAGCTCTCTCTGAGCCTCTGAGGGAACATGGCCCTGTGGACACCTTGCTTTGGGTCCAGTGATACCAGTAGGACAATTGGCCACCAGAACAATGAGAAATTAGTTCTCTGTTGTTTTAAGCCACCATGTTCGTGGTGATTTGTTACAGCAGCCACAGGAAACTCATACTGGCCTCAAGGGTGTTGGACTTGCTCTCCTCGTTTCTCCTGCTGGGCTAGTGTTGCCACACGCCTCTGGTTTCTCAGCTCCTTTCTCTAGGAAACTGGGCCAATAGCCAGCATTTATTAAGCACCTTCTGCATGCCAGGCCCTGAGCCGAGGGTTTCACCTGGCCTATATCACTGGATTTGTCCACGATCACCAACCAGAACACATTGGAGTGGGGATCTAAAAGGAGGTCTGGCCAACTTCAAAGCCATTGTTCACAATCCTGCTGCTTCCCTTCTCAATGGGGACCATCGGTGCTCACGGGTCTTTCTCCAGAACTCCATGTCATCTCTTGCAAAAAGTGCTCATTACATGCCAGACCTTGGGCTTAGGACGTCACACATATTATTTTATTTTTATCACTGAAGCAACTCCAGGAGGTAGTAGCTATTGTTGTACCTTTTCTCAGACCAGAAGAAACCTTTAGTGGTAGAAGTAGCACTGGACCCTGCTCTCCTGGACCAGTGCCCTTTTCTCTGGTCTCCCCGCCTCCCGTTTGCACTACAGTATTCGGCTGCAATTTGACTTGGACTTCATTCAGGCTTCTGAAAGGCTTCTGTGTTGTCCAAAGTTTGGAGGACTTCCATCAAGTTCATGTGTGGAGTTTGTTAGCTTCCAAAGAGTCAAAACACCCACAGTGCCACAGAAATATTCCACCGCCCAAACACTCACAAACACCCAGCCTGCATTTCCAAAAGTCGTTAGTCTTACCTGCTCCCTTCCTCCCACCATGAGAAACACTGAGACAGTTACTCTACAAGATTAATACACTTAAATCAATTATAAAGTGTAAATTCTCATAAGGCATTATAATGATGACGATGTAAAATTTGGGGAAAAAAGAAACAATGTTAAGAATTTCACCAAAACATGTATATAAGTCTTTTTTTTCCCAATGCTTCTTAGCGGAAGTGGGTGGAAGGAAGAGAGCCATGGAAGAGAGAAAGAATGCAAGGGGAAGTAAGCTCTGCATTTACAAACCCCAGATAGCTAAAATGATTTCTTTCACGTCAGTGGTAATTAACATGCTTTCATATGAAATGCTGAGCAACGGAACTGAAGTGAATGGGTACAGTGCCACCGGAAAACAAAGTGCCTTTGGAAGTGAATCAGGACTCCCAGGATTTCCTGGAGCATCCCGGCTCTTCTTAGGCTTTGGAAGGAAAGATCCATGAAAGGGAAAAAGAGTTTCTCATGATTGTCTCAAGGTACAGAATAAGGGCTGGAGAGATGGCTCCGTGGTTAAGGTGCTTGCCTGCAAAGCCTAATGATCCTGGATTGATTCCCCAGCACCCACGTAAAGCCAAATGCACAAAGTGGCATATGCACCTGGAGTTCATTTGCAGCAGCTGGAGGCCCTGGTGTGCCCCCCTCTCTCTTCATATATACATACATACCTCTCTCTGAAATAAATAAAATATTTTAAAAAAGAGATACAGAATAGCAGTAGCAAGAGAGGCTGGGAGGCAGCTCAGTTGGTAAAGTGCTTGCCCTGGGTTTGATCCCCAGCGCTGTATAAAGCAGGTACAGTGACACATGCCTGTAATCCTAGCAGGCGGGAGGTGGTTACCAGAGAGCCAGTAGTTCAAGGTCATCTTCAGCTTTGTAGCAAATTTTAATCCAGCCTAGGTGACACGAAACTCCAGGCAAACCCCTAAATAATAAGAGTGTTAAAGAAGAGAATGGCACCAGGACCCAGGACCTGGATTTCAGTCCCAACCTGGACACTTTTGTCATGTGACGTTGGACTGGGTGCTTCCCCTCTCTGAGCTTCAGTGTGTCTAGTCTATGGATGGTTTCCAGGATGCCTTCAAATGCCACAAGGATGTTTTTAAATGAAAATAGCATCTCAGCTATACTCTCCATTTGTATTTATTTCTCCTGGTCATCCAATCCACTATGAGGCAAGGAGACACCTTTGCTCATAAACACACATTTAACCAGAGGGCAAAACCACAACCATTCATCACTCGATCTTCTGAAGAGAGCTGTGTCTCTCTCCAGTCCCAAGCTCAGGGCACTGTTCTCAAAATGCCAGCCTTATAGCCCTGCCAAGGAGGAGGCTCGTGGTGACCTCTGTGTCTTTCATTGCAACCCTCCCACAAAGCCTAGCCTCTCATTAGACCTGCAAAGTAAACCCCATCCTCAGCAAGAACCAGGTCATCTGAAGTCAACCTCACACCTTCAAAGTGAGCCTTTCACCATTCACTGTTCAGGGCTTGCACTAAAGCCAACTTGGACCCCCAAGGTCCTGGGCTTTCAGCCCAAGCCCCTGGGGTTGTGGGCAGGTTAGAAGCTCGTGACACTGGCTGATCCAAACCGCAGTTTGTCTGGGGGCAAAACAAACACTGGGAACCCAGAGACAAGGTTGGAGGACTCTGGGTAAGGACAAAGCCCCCTGCTAGTATTGCCACAGAGCTACAGGCAGTAGTGAGAAGTCCAAAATTCACACTTACCATTGAGCAATGCTTGCCTTGGATGCCTTTCGTAGGTACATCGAGTTTTCACCAGATCACTTTGTTCTTGTTAGTTAACACACTGGTTCACTACTGTGTGAAGCTGTGTCTTATGTGTATGTCCTCTCTCTCTCTCTCTCTCTCTCTCTCTCTCTCTCTCTCTCTCTCTCTCTCTCTCTCTCTCTCTCTCTCTCTCTCTCTCTTTCTCTCGCTGTACTGGGAATTGAATCTAGGGCCTTGCCTGTGTCAGGCCACCCCAGCCCCTGATGCATGTCTTGAATCCCTGCAAAAGCTGTCATTGCTTAGTTTCCAAACCCAACAAGGTGTCCTGTGCAGAATTGAGCTGAGGTAGACAAACTGTGCTCACCTGAAGGTGACAACTGCTCTGGAAGGGTCCCCAAAGCCCCTCTCCCCACCATTCCTGTGACCTGCACAGCCGTGCTTTTTGTCCCCCAGGTCTGAAAAGACTGAGCAGGGCTGGACCTAGTGGCTCATGCCTGGAGGTGGTGACAGGAGGATCACAAGTTCAAGGTGTACCCAGGCTACAGAGTGAGTTCAAGGCCAGCTTGGGCTCTCCCCTCCCCCACCACACTAAGCTGAGTATTGAGGGAGCTAACAGCAGGTGTCTTTGCATCCCAGACTGGCAACTCTCTTACCTGGACTTTCTGACTAATGTTAACAGTGACAGCCCATGTTTATTGAGCACTCATATTTATAGCACTGCTAAATGCTGTATCGTGTGGCGTAATCCTCAGGACATTCCTAAAATAGACACAGCTACTGTATTGTCCTCACTTTATAGATTTTTAAAAGCTGGGTGTGGTGGCACACGTGTTTAGCCTCAGCACTAAAGGCTGAGAGGCAGAGGATCGCTATGAGTTTGAGGCCAGCCTGAGACTACATAGTGAATTCCAGGTCAGCCTGGGCAGAATGAGACCCTGCCTTGAAAAACAAAAAAAAGACAAAAGACTCAGCTGGAGAGATGGCTCAGCAGTTAATGGCACTTGCTTGCAAAGCCTGCCTGCCAGGGGGTTCAATTCCCCACCACCCATGTAAATGTCTGAAGTTCATTTGCAGCCGCAAGAGGCCCTCCAACACATATTCTCTCCCCTCTCTCCTCACAAATAAATAAATAAATATACATATATATATTGCCTTTAAGACTATTTTAATTTTAAAAAATTAGATATAAATTGTGATATAGTCAAAACAATTGGACAAGATCAGTGTATCCAGCTTTACATTTTTTTGTTTCCCATAGGCATTGAATCTGTAGACTGCTTTTGGAAGCATTGCCATTTTTACATATTAATTCTCCCTATCCAGGAGGATGGAATATCTTTCCATTTTTTCATATTCTCCTCTATTTCCTTCTTGAGCATTTTAATGTTTTCATTATACAAGTCTTTCGCATCCTTGGTTAGAGATATTCAAAGGTATTTGATTTATTTTGAGGCTACTGAAAATGGGACAGATGTCTTTTTCTGTATGCATATCTTCTGTGTACAGGAAGGCTACTGATTTTTTTGTGTGTTAATTTTGTATCCTGCCACTTTGCTGAAGGAGTTTATCACCTTCAGGAGCTTACTGATACTATTCTTTGGGTCTGTTATGCATAGGATCATGCCATCTGCAAAGAGGGATAGTTTTACTTCTTCCTTTCCAACTTGAATCCCTTTTTTGCTTTTCTCCTGTCTTATTGCTTGGGCTAGAACTTCAAGCACTATGTTGAAGAGCAGTGGTGAGAGTGGACACTCCTGTCTTGTTCCTGATTCAAGTGGGAATTCCTTGATTTCCCCATTGAGTATGATTTGGGCTTTAGGAGTTTTGTATATTGCCTTTATAATGTTGAGGTGTAAGCCATCTATGCCCAGCATTTTGAACATGAAGTGTTGTTGAATTTTGTCAAAGGCCTTCTCTATGTCGATTGAGATGACCATGCAGTTTTTGCAGTTGAGTCTATTAATGTGGTGAATTACATTAATCAACTTCCATATGTTGAACCATCCCTGCATTCCTAGGATGAAGCCAACTTGGTCTAGGTGGATAATATCTTTGATGTGTTGTTGTATCCGGTTTGCGAGGATTCTGTTCAGGATTTTAGCATCTAAATTCATCAGGGATATGAGTCTATAGTTTTCTTTTCTTGTTGCATCTCTGTCTGATTTGGGGATTAGGGTGATGCTAGCTTCATAGAAGGAGTTTGGAAGCCTTCTCTCTTGTTCTATGCCTCAAAAAAGCTTCAGAAAGAGTAGTTTCAGTTCTATGATGAAGGTTTGGTAGAAATCAGCTGCAGCTGAGAATCCATCTGGTCCTGGACTTTTCCTTTTGCGAAGGTTCTCTTTTTGGTTTTTCGAGGTAGGGTCCTGCTCTAGTCCAGGCTGACCTGGAATTCACTATGTAGTCTCAGGGTGGCCTTGAACTCATGGCAATCCTCCTACCTCTGCCTCCTGAGTGCTGGGATTAAAGGCATGCACCACCACGCCCAGTTTGGGAAGGTTCTTGATTACATGTTCAATCTCTGGGGATGTGATAGGTTTGTTTAGGAGCTTTGTCTGCTCTGGGTTGAGCTTTGGTAGGTCGTAGGTGTCTAGGAATTCATCCATTTCTTCCAGGTTCTCCAATTTTGTGGAGTAGAGGTTTTGGAAGTATGACCTGATGATTCTTCCAATTTCATTAGGGTCTGTTGTGACTTCTCCCTTTTCATTTCTGAGTTTGTTGATTTGGGCCTTCTCTCTTTTTCGTTTAATTAGATTGGCCAAGGGTTTGTCAATCTTCTTTATTTTTTCAAAGAACCAACTCTTTGATTTATCTATTTTTTAATTGTTTTCTTCATTTCCAATTCATTAATCTCAGCTCTAATTATTTCTTTTCACCTTGAGCTCCTAGGATTGGATTGTTCTACTTTTTTTCTAATGCCTTTAGTTGGGTGGTTAGATGATTAATTTTAGAGCTCTCTGTCTTTGTTATGAAGGCATTTAGTGCTATGAATTTCCCCGTTAGGACTGCCTTCATAGTGTCCCATAGGTTTTCATATGTTGTGTTTTCATTATTGTTTACTTCTAGAAATTTTATGATTTCCTTTTTTTAAAATATTTTTTATTTATTCATTTTTAAGCAGATAGAGAAAGAGAGAGAGAGAGAGAACACCAGGGCCACCACCTTGTGGGTCTGGCTTATGTGGGTACTGGGGAATTGAACCAGGGGCCTTAGGCACTGGAGGCAAGTGCCTTAACCGCTGAGCCATCTCTCCAGCCCCACAATTTCCTTTTTGATTTCTTGAATAACCCATTCATTGTTTATGAGTGTATTGCTCATATGCCAATAGTTGTTATAACTTCTGCTGCCCATCCCATTGTTAATTTCTAACTTTAACTCATTGTTGTCTGATATGATGAAAGGGGCTATATCAGTCTTCCTGAATTTGCTGAGGGATGTTTTATGACCTAATATGTGGTCTTTTTTGGAGTGGGTTCCATGGGCTGCTGAGAAAAATGTATATTCTGTGTCCTTGGGATAAAATATTCTGTATAAATTTGTCAGATCTAGTTGATCTATGGTGGTGTTAAGTGCCGTTATTTCCCTGTTGACCTTCTGTTTGGATGATTTGTCTAGAGATGGTAGTGGTGTATTAAAGTCTCCTACTATGATGGAATTCGAGTCTATTTCTGTTTTGTTTTTGAGTAAATTTTGCTTTATTACTGTGGTGTACCAGAATTTGGTACATACATATTTATGATAGTGATATCCTCTTATTGGGTCGTTCCCTTGATGAGTAAGAAGTGACCTTCATTGTCCTTTTTAATTGATTTTGGTTTAAAGTCTGTTTTGTCAGACATTAATGTAGCCATTCCTGCTTGCTTTTTATTTCCATTTTCTTGAAAAATTGTTTTCCATTCTTTCACCCTGAGATTTCTGTCTTTAGAAATGAGGTGCATTTCTTGAAAGCAGCAGGTGGAAGGGTTCATTTTTCTGACCCACCCTGCTAATCTGTGTCTTTTTATAAGGGAGTTAAGTTCATTTATATTCAGAGTTATAACTGTAAGGTTTGCCTTAAACCCTGCCATGTTGAAGGGTTATGGGGGTTGATGCCTCAGTGTTATTATTGTCCCAACAATTATGATTATCGTGCTTGTTCGCTATTAGATTCCTGAGGAAGGTTGCTTGTCTCTTCTGTGTGGTTTATCACCTGTAGTATTCTCTGTAAGTTTGGCTTTGTATTCATATAATCATAGAACTGGGTTTTCTCATGGAACACTTTCAATTCTCCATCTATTGTGAGGGAATATTTTTCTGTAATTAATATATATTTCTGTAATTAATATATATTTCTGTAATTAATTTTTTTTCTCTGGTCACCAGGGAGCCCTCTGCAACACATGCTGGGGTGCTGTGCGGGCTGAGGTCCAGCTTAGGGCACTCATGATGCAGAGCCCTCCAACATTGGTTAATGGCCCAGTGTGAGCTCTCCTTCCTCTTCCCATGGGAAAGACACAAAGGAAAAAAATGGGAAGGATTGTAGCACTGCTTTCCTAATACTAATGCTTCGATATTTTATTTGTAAATCAACTGTTTGGAATTGAGAACACATTTCCCATAGGGAAACATATTATTTTTAGAGGCTGTTATTGAGGCTGGGACTTAAAGGCCTTACCCGTGAAATTTATTTATTTGTTTCCAGTGCTGGGGATCAGAGCCAGGGCCTTGCTACTGCTAAGCAAGCAATCTACCACCCGGCTACAACCCCAGCCTGACAAGGCTTTATTGAGCTATTATTTAGTACTGAGTTTTTTTTTTTTTCGGTTTTTCGAGGTAGGGTCTCGCTCTAGTCCAGGCTGACCTGGAATTCACTATGTAGTCTCAGGGTGGCCTCGAACTCACGGCGATCCTCCTACCTCTGCCTCCTGAGTGCTGGGATTAAAGGCGTGTACCACCATGCCCAGCTTTAGTACTGAGTTTGATGTTACACATTGCCAACAAATCCCATGCACATTGGAAAATGCACTCCTAATACTAACTCGGTGTGCCAGGACGCACTATCCTCTAGCCTCAGAAGCGAGATGCCTGAGGTGAGAAAGATGACAGCAACTGAATAGGAAAGACCAGAATGTGAGAGGTCAAGTTCATGTCAACCTTACCAAAGAGGCCATGCCTGCTGTAGCAAATAGTTTCCCAGCCCCCTCACCCCTGTGAGCCCACATGGCACAGGTGGGGTGTAAGTCACACTCCTGACCCCTGCATCAGCCCCCTCACACCTGTGAGCCCACATGGCACAGGTGGGGTATAAGTCACACTCCTGACCCCTGCATCAGCCCCCTCACACCTTTGAGCTCATGTGGCTCAGGTGAGGGTGTAAGTCACACTCCCAGCCCCCCTCACACCTGCGTGCCTTCCTGCTTCAGCCCCAGGTGCAAGGCTTATGTACATTCACCACCACACGACACAAGGGTCTCTCTCTCTTCTCTCTCTGTCTCTCTTTCTCTCTCTCTCTCTCCCTCTCTCTCTCTCCAACAGTAGTGATCACTGAGCCTAGGGCCTCATGCATTCACTCTACCAGAGAACCCATTTGCTTTTCCTTTTGTGTTTGTCTATGGCTGGCCTCCAGCCCAAAGTCCATCATTACAATCACAGCACAGCAAATGAGGAGGCTCTGGCAGTAAGCAGAGTAAGCCATGGGAGAACTGCTTCCTCATGTGTCACACAGCACCCAGCAGCAGAGGCTGAGCTGACAAGGACCCTCCTCTTGGCCACCACCCTCAGCTGGGAGCAGAAGCCACAGCTTCCATGCCGACTCACCCCTCGGAGGACTCTCGAGCGTCCCTCGTGCGTGACTGCTGATTGCTCTGGTCCCAGTGATCATTGTTTAAATAAAAATAAATACAGCATTTTCCCCAAGTCTCTCCTTAGTGGCTCTTCTTTGCTGATGATGCAATAGATAATTATAAATATTCTCTGGAACCTTCTTTTTCTGTTTAAAAGAAGAAACTTTAAGGAACAGCATAGTATCAGTAGCACTCATGTGTTCATGAGGAAGGATACATTGACAAGATGTATGTGTGAAAAGTGGGCAAGCTGGGCGTGGTGGTGCACGCCTTTAATGCCAGCACTTGGGAGGCAGAGGTAGGAGGATTGCTGTGAGTTCGAGGCCAGTCTTGGACTACAGAGTTGAGTTCCAGGTTAGCCTGGGCCACAGTGAGACTCTACCACACACAAAAAAAGTGGGAGAGGCTGGGAGTGAAGCTCAATGGCAAGCACCTGCCTGGCATGTACCAATTCCTCAGTTCCAACTCCAAAGCCACACAAATGAAACTATGAGAGAGGAGGAGGCTGGAAAATGCAGTATGACTGGAAACACAAGATGAGTTCCCAGAAATAAATTAAAACATCAGTCATCATAAGAAATGTAAGGATATTAAGGCTGGAGAGATGGCTCAGCGGTTAAGGCACTAGCCTCCAGTGCCTAAGGCCCTGGGTTCAATTCCCCAGGACTCACATAAGCCAGACCCACAAGGTGGTGGCCCTGGTGCGTTCTCTCTCTCTCTTTCTCTTTCTCTCTCTCTCTCTCTTTCTCTTTCTTCTTGAAAATGAATAAATAAAATATTTTTTAAAAAGACGCCTGGTGTTGACCTCTGTCCTCCACACGTACAGACACATGGGTGCACACACCTGCACACGCATGTGAACACACACCTATAGACACATGTGTGCACACACCTGTACACACATGTGTATACACTTATACACACATGTGAACATGCTTATACGTGCAGACATGTGTGCACCCACACCTGCACACACATGTGAACACGCTTATACGTGCAAAAAAAACCTGGAGGAAGGCCAGAGACAAGAAAGTAACACACTTTAGGGCTTCCTGTGCAAGACTGTGCTGAAGCTAAAGAAACAGGGAAGTGCAGACATAGTTTCTACCCTCTTGAAGGTCCATCTGAAAATAATGAAT
>PVHP010044554.1:0-14043 GCA_004024765.1 Zapus hudsonius | reverse complement strand
AAAAAAAAAAAAAAAAAAAAAAAAAAAAAAAAAAAAACTTCAGCTTGGCCAGAAGGAGGTACAACTTCCTGGTTTCCCCTTTGTCTTTGCTGGTATTGCCCCCCTCCACCCCACAGACATTTCCCTCCCTCAGAAAGATCACCTGAGTATTTGTCAGGATCACACGGGTGGCAAGAAGTTTCTCCTTTATTTGAATAAGAGTTTGCTGGACAGAGTTTGCAGAAAGAGGAGCCCTGCTTGGCTGCAAATGTGCCGGGCTTGCAGGGGAAGCATTCGGAAGTGTAGGCCACCCCTAGAGAGAAAGAAAGGAAGAATGGTTTAGAAAATACACACCTAGTAGATACCAAGGTTTGGGGACTGCCTTCCACCCTTCCCACAAAGCCAAGCAGCCAGGGAACCAGCTATAGACCAGATCTACCCTTGCTCTCTGTACCTGTTATGGCGATGTTTCTCACAAGCACAGGCTTGGAAACTTTGGACCACACTGAGAAGGCTGTGGTTCTCCAATACAGGACATTATTGCCTCGATTAAGCTCAACCTAAAAAAAAAAAAAAATCTTATAGTAACACGAGGACATGTTAGTTCACAGACACAGTATGGCTAACCTGCTGATTTAGCCCCTTGCCAGGTAGGCAGAGCCTATTCTGACCTCCTCCTCCTCCTGAGCTTTGCCCTGCTGTGGAACTCATGCTAACCCTCTCACACCCTTCCTCCTTTGTTCTCGCACCCTCTACCAAAGCATCTCTCATGGAGATGATGCAGGGACTGGCATTCCCGCATTCTTCTCTGGTTCTCCAGAAAGGCACGCTGGGAAGCTCTGGTTCTGGAGACGATGGAAGGAGCGGAGTCAGGGCACCTCCCCATGGCAGGCTTGGGCCCTGGCTGTTCTCAGGCCTCCAGGGAGGGCTGCTCCATACTCACACTGTGGAATTCCCATCCTTTCTCCGTGGTTTTCATCCACCTGGAGTCATCTGCATTGGGCTGGCACTGGTCGTTCTGAACCTGAAGCAAGAGTGTGGTGACAGGCTCAACTTCCTTAGGACATGGGGGCCTTGCCCACCCGGCACCGTGCTCTAGAGCACCCTCCTCCATGGACACCAAGGAAGTCGTTTACTGCTCAGCTGGCTACGTGCCGTTTCATGTCTGAACAAGACAAAACACCTAGAAATTTCACAGACTTTGTCTCCCATCCCCAGCTGTCTCTCAGGGAAAACAACTGTGACTCCCCAAGCAAGCAGGGCTGCACTTGACTTTCCACCCTCCCTCCCTTCAGCCAGGGCTCACGAAGAACTCGAAGATGATGCTCGAGTCTGGGTAGTAGTACTCAAAGTTAACGGTGCCAGACTGCTTCAGGTTGACGGCGTACATCAGCGTGGCCGTGCATTCATCCGTGTTGGAGGCGATATGGTCCCCTCGGGGAACCCATTTGGACCTGTGATGGAAAAGGCGCTAAGTCCACTGGTAGGAGTGTAGTCCCGCAGGCTTCATAGGTCCATGTTCTCCTGGGTCTCTAGGGAATCCAGACTCAGGAGTCACAGAGGACAGACAGATGGTTACTGTGAGGCAGGTCAAGGAGCAGGAACACAGCCAGCCAAGGGAGACATTATGGAGATGGATGTAGGGTGGAGTGTACAAAGCACCCAGACATCGAGTTATGTTTTATACTTGTGATTTCTGTTCACCAATAAGAGGAAGAACTATTTTCTCTACTTAACAGGTTAGGAACCTGAGGTTTGGGGAGAACCTTGCCCAAGATCAAAGAGCCTTCAAGTGGCAGGGCTGGGATTCAAACCCAAGACTGCTGAACTCCAGAGTTGTCAAAGTCTGTAGACACAGATAGCCTTTAGAACTCCAAATTTCATCCAATCTAGTCCACTTGCTTTTCCGGAATTGTCCACTTTAAGATACATCGTGTACATTGTTTTTATTTGAAGGGGACAGCCAGAGAACCCCAGAGATGGCTGGTCTTGTGATGTCTGCTTTGTCTCCTCAATCTGTCCTACCCTATCCACCTGGCTCTCCCCCACTCCCCACCACACCAACTCTGAAGTGGCCTCCAAATTCGTTTTGCTCCTGGTCCTGCATCCTCCCATCCCTCTCCTCACTGGGGGTGGAAACCTCTAGAATGGAATTATGACCACACCACTCCTATTGCCCTTGGGAGCAGGCACACTTTACCTGGCTCACACTTCAAGCTGAAGCCCTTTGGAATCTCTCAGAATTCCTCTGCCAAACTTTCTCTTACCTTTGGGCACGCCCTCTTCCTGTAACAAACTTCCTTCTCTCTCCCTTGAAGCCTTCCCTGATTCTATCTGCTTCTGCAAAGGTGCCCCTGAGGTTGGTCTGTTTGGCTTCTCTTACCCATAATCCCATTCTACCATACTTATTTTTAAATATTTATTTATTTATTTATTTGTGAGAGAGAGGAAGAAAGAGAGAATGGGTGCGCCAGGGCCTCCTGCAACTGCAAACACTCCAGAAGCATGCATAACTTTGTGTATATTGTTTTACGTGGATATCAGGAAGTTGAACCTGGACTGTCAGGCTTTAGAGGCAAGTGTCTTTACCAACTGAACCATCTCTCCAGCTCTATTTTGTTGTTGATGATGATGATGATGATTTTTTTTTCAAGATAGGGTCTCACTCTCGCACAGTCTGGCCTTGAACTTATAGTGTTCTCCTACCTCTAGCTCCCAAGTGCTGGGATTAAAGGTGAGCACCACTGAAGACCTATCAGGTCCCCAGCCCTGGCGCCCAGGGTCTTTTACACGCTATTACCCCAGCTCCTCCTTTCAGTTTTTATGGCTATCTTTGTGTAATTCTACCATATTTCTTTATTGGCCACCCTGTTTACCTTTTTCTGACTGGTAGATAATCAGATTGTTTCCAGTGTTTTGCTATTATGCGTCCTCTGCTCAGAACGTTCTTGCTCCTGTGTCCTTAGACACCTGTCTGAGTGAGTGCATGGGAATGATTGCTGGCTCAGAGGATATGTGAGCCTCCAGCTGTTTTGGCCACTGCCACCTTGTTCTCTAAGGAGTGTGTCAATTTACAGCAGCTAGCAGTAGAAGAGAGTCCTTGCTTGCACCACTTCATCTCCAAAGCTGGAACTAACAGACTGAACCATTGCCATCATGATGTGGTAGGGAAGTCTAGTTGGGCTTTAAATCTTATTTCCTTGATTACTGGCAAAGATTTAATTTTTTTAATTTTATACATTTCTCCTTTTTATATTTGATTTATTTGCAATGAGAGAGAGAGAGAGAGAGAGAGAGAGAGAGAGAGAAAGGGTGTGCCAAAGCCTCTAGCCACTGCAAAAGATCTCCAAATGCATGTACCACCTTATGCATCTGGCTTTATGTGGGTACTAGAAAATCAAACCCAGATCCTAAGGTCCAAGCGCCTTAACTGCTGATCCATCTCTCCAGCCCACTGGTGAAGTTTTCTAAAGTTTAGTTGCAACCTGCATTTCCTCTTCTGATCACACTTTAAATCTTCTTCAACTGTCTGTCTTCCTGGCTGGCCTGGGGGTTCTGTGACAACAGAGACCAAGCCCTGAGCCTGGCACCCTAGAGACCCTTAGGAGATTAAACAGATAATATGGAAAAAGGATGAGCCAAGACAATCTCACCAGTTCATTGTTTTACCTGACACTCCAACTGCTTAATAATGGCCCAGTTAAGAGAACCTCACACTAAGGTCATAAGCTCTAAGTGAGAAACTACTACTGTTCTCTTGCTAAATGGACAAGTCACCCACCAAGCTGCCTTCTAAATACTTATGTTTATGCCCACACATCAACACTAGTTTCAAGCTTGGTCAAGGCTTCTCTTTTCAGATGGCAGTGACCACTGGGGAAACTCAAAACTCATCAAAGTGCTGAGAAGAAGTGACAGTGGAGTGTTCAGCAATAAGTGAGACATATCTATCACACCTGTCAAGGCTCAGGCAATATTGAGAAATTGGTGGCCAAAATAATGCAAGAGCCAAAAGAAGGGGAGGAATGCTTTGCAATGCTGTTGTCTAGTCACAAAGTGGCCATGGTATTCATGACCTCACAGTAGCTGACACTGCCTACACAAGACCTGAATAAAAGGAGGAAAAAATGATGACATAAAAATAGAAGAGGGACTAAATGGAAAGAAGAGATTTAATGAAGAGAGATTTGAGAGAGTAGCAGGAGGGGGTTATTTTCATGCTACATTGTCTATATGTACAGAGATTGTTAATAAAAGGGTTTTTTTTATGAGAACCACAAGCTAGTCCACAGGGTTTTTCCTGAGTCTGCTAAAATAATATGCCTTTCAAGTCCTTAGTAGTCAGTAACACTGTCAAAGTGGAAATAAACCGAGTTCTTCCAAAATGACTCATCTAACTTAAGACCATTGATTCCCCTGTTAAAAGTGATATTTAATGCCGATGAATTCCACAGCATCAGCTGTAATTAGCTCTTGAAGTCTGATGAATAATTAAAATGATGCCATAAGTGGGTTACATTTGCAGAAGGCATTACAGCTCTGATTTTTGCCAGTGTTGTCCCTGGTGAAGACATTTCACATGCAATAATAACATATTTGATCTCTAGTTCCAGAAGTATCACTCTGATTTCTGTTTCTGCCCTGTGCTGAGGATCTAGGGATTGAGCCCAGGACCTTGCACACGCTCGGCATGTTCTGTACTACTGAAGCATATTTCTAGCTTGTGACTTTTTTGTGTCAGATGCCATGCTAGATGCTGGAGACACAGCAAGGATCAAGATAGATTCACTGCTGTCCTGCTTGGAGCTTGTATTCTGTTTTTAGTTGATGAAACCAAAACACTACTAATTATATAATTAAACACATAGAAATAACTATGCTAAGTGTCATAAGGAGAATTACAAGGTGATAAAAGAGTATGTGATAGGAATATCTAGGTTCAGGGGTGTGTTGTTTTGTTTTGTTTTTTTCTCTGTTATTTTGTTTTTTGAGGTAAGGTCTCACTCTAGCCCAGGCTAATCTGGAATTCACTATGTAGTCTCAGGATGGCCTTGAACTCACAGCCATCCTCCTACCTTTGCATCCTGAGTGCTGGGATTAAGTGGCCTGAAGGCTAAATGTCAGATAGGAAAAGGGATGGGGAAGGCCCCAGGAGGAAAGGAGTCAGGTGCCTGGTGTGGATGTTAACACAGCAGTACAGCAGCAAGAGAGAAGGTATTTAAGAGAAGCTGGGTTAATGGTGGAGGGCAGGCCAGACCAGCAGACCCCTGCAGGCCATGGGAAAGTATTAGATCTTATCCCAAGAGAAATGGGTCTTCTGAGAACTCAGGGTTTGAGCAGGAAAATCCTGTGGTTAGATTTACATGCATTATTCTGGCGGCTGGTTGGACATGGCCTGGAGGAGGCAGGAAGTGGAAGCGGAAGCAGGAGAGCTGCTGGAAGGTGGAGCAGGAGGGATGCTGGCCAGGCTGTCCTAGTGACTTCAGGGCTGGGTTTCAGGTTGAGCAGGAAAACTAGACATTTGGGTTCTTGCCCAATTATGGCCTTTCAAAGTCTCCCCAAGAGGCCATTCCCTCCCAGGAGTAATCCTTTCCCTCCCAGGAATATTACAGAATGACTTACAGTCCAGGTTCCAACACTGCACACAAGTGTTATTAATTAGCCCACATCCTTCCTTTCTGAGAGATAATGATTTCCCCCTTCTCAGTGTGGTCTCCAGAGAGAGGTGAAAACCTTCCTGTTCCCTGAGCAGAAACTGATTGAGTGAGTGCCTTGTCCCAGGTCAAATGACATTGGCTATTGGATCTGATCATCTTAACCCACACAATCCTTCTCCTTCTAGCTTGCATTCTCTCTAGCTCTGTCTCTCCCCTCAAACATTATTTTGGTGACAATTATGACATATAAACTTGAGCTCTAAAAATCACATTAAAATTGGACTGTTGAATGTCTGCTATGTAGCGCTAAGGCTAAGGAATGAGAGATGTTGCTCAGAGTTTCAGAAATCTAAATGTAATTCAGTTCTTTGGTCCTTTTTATACATTTGGTGCTTGGATATAAGAGAAACTTTTCTTCAAAATCTCATTGTCAATATTTAACAACAACGATAAAAACATGTGTGATTGCTATCTGCTTCTTTCTGCTGTGGTTTCGCTCTGAAGACGCAGCATTGCCTCGCACACAATTGTGTTATTTGAAGGTGGGCGTTTCGGACTGTTGGGGGTATGGGACTCCATTTGAATTCCAATCTCACCAGCTGTGCACTAGGAAACAAAGACCGATTTCTTAACTTCTCTAAGCCTCCAGTTTTTCAAACTGAAATCCCACCCTGTCTCCCCAAACTCATCAAATCAGATTAGGAAGAAAACCAGTTTTAGAAGTCTAGCTCCAAATCCAGGAAGATACCCACACTTTGTACTTTGTGTCCCAATCAGGTTGACGAAGCTTATTTCCCGATCCAAAAGTCTACGTAGGAAAGCCGGTGGTGCTGTTTTAAATAGACTGAGCCCTTGAATTCCTGCCCCTTACTAGCCTAGCTGCCTGGATTCTTCAGGATTTTCCCTCTCACCAACACCTGCCAGTCAGTGGTAAGCTTAGGCAAGAGTATGTTAAGGTGGCAGTCATCCTGCAGGGACCTGCTATGCCATTCCCCAGTTGGTAACATTCGCCTCTTCCCTCCAGCCTCACTTGGTAACCTGAGGATCCTTGAGGGACGCTGCCCACGGTGCCCCGCAGACGGACTCACAAGGTGCAGTTCTCGGTGGACTCCACGACGCTGTCATCAATGTCCATGTTGGCTGAGAGGCTGGCAAAGCCATGAGGCAGCTCATCCCACTCATCAAACCGGATGCCCGTGCCAAGGGAGTAGCGGCCCTCGGCGCATGGCTTACAGGACTGGTCCTTCATATCCAGAAACTCCCCAGCGTTGCAAGAGAAGGCTAGAAAGCAGGGCGGGCACAAGGGAAGGGTGCTGGGGTTACTGTGGCCCATGGGGAAATGACAGGGCTTAGGGCATTCTGAAGGGAGGCGCTCAGGGTTGAGATCTCAGGATCTGGCTTACTAAAACTTGGGGTCGTGGCATGGCCTGTCCTGTGGGAGGGGACTTATATGGAATGCGGGAAGAGGCATCTGAGACGGAAAGTGGACCTGTGGTTGCCAGGGTTGGACGAGGGGATTGCGGAGACATTGCCAACGATGAGAGGTTTCTGTTCAGGCCAATTAAAATGCTTCATTAGTGTACTGATGATTTTGTGAATATTCTAAAAGCCACTGGAATTTATTGAAAAGGGAGTGGAATTTATGGTATGTAAGAAGTTGTGTTTGTAGAGGCAGAGGCAGGAGGATCACTGCCAGTTCCAGCCAGCCAATGCTACACAGTGAGATCCTGTCTCAATAAACAACAACAAAACAGTTGTACCTCAGCAACGCTGTTATTAAAAAAACAAAACAAAACAAACCAGGCATGGTAGTGCACGCCTTTAACCCCAGCACTCGGGAGGCAGAGGTAGGAGGATCACTATGAGTTTGAGGCCACCCTGAAACTACAAAGTGAATTTCAGCTCAGCCTGGGCTAGAGTGAGACCCTACCTAGATACTGCCTCCCCCTCAAAAAAAAAAAGGGGGGGGAAAGGATTTAAATCAGACATCATGGTGGTGTACACCTATAATCCCAACACTTGGGAGATGGAGGCAGGCATGAGTTCAAGGCCAGCCTCAGCTACATGAGACCCTGTCTCAAAAATAAATAAAAAAATAGTGAAAAAGATTTAGGACCAGGCTCTGCCTTGCTGTAGAACTCTGGCTCATCCTGATGACCTCGTTCCCTTTGGAGACACTGCGGCCACTTTGCGGGCTGTGTAGTGTGCCAGGTCCTCAACCCCAAGGCCCCATTGAGTCAATGTTTCATCTCTGACTTACTGGTTCCGCTGCCACCATGCTAGCTCACTGCAACATCCTAACTAGTTCCTTTTCTTATTCTGGCTCATTCTACAGGCAGAGCTGTCTATCTACTACACTGATCTAAACTATTATTTTCTTCATTTAAAAACAAGTGTTCACTCTGGCAACACACACTAAAATTGAAATAATGCACAGAGGATGGCAGAAAATTAATCAGGCACTGCCTTTGGGTCATAGCATTAGGCTCTCAGCCTAGAACCTGTCCTTTGATAATTTCCCTCCAACATGACTTTCTGGCACGACTTCCAGCTGAAGTGTTTTCTCCACTTAGCCCTTCACCTGGTGTGGCCTCCACACTGGGCCTCTCTTGGCTTCCAGCTCCAAACATATGGTCAGGTGGTCCTCCCAGTTGCTCCTCAGCACTAAAGCTGGATGCTATAAGAGTCTGTGGGCAGAGGCTGTGCCTCGTTCATCTGTGTGCTTGGACACCTGATTGTGCACACACATAGTGGGTGTTTATGCATGCTAGGGGCTCACTTACTAATGTCAGCTGCATCAGCTGAGGATGGCTTATTTTGTTTTTGTTAGTTATACCGCAGTTTTGCCCAGATCTCAGCAATATTCATTTATTTAAGAAATATTTATTTCTTCATTCACTGAACCAGACACTGGGCTAAACTAATTTTGCAATTGTTTGTTTGTTTGTTTGTTTGTTTTTCGAGGTAGGGTCTCACTCTATATCAGGCTGACCTGTAACTCACTATGTGGTCTCAGGGTGGCCTCGAACTTAAAGGTGATCCTCCTATCTCTACCTGCTGGGTGAGTGCTGGGATTAAAGGAGTGCACCACCACGCATGGCCTGATTTTGTTATTTAAATGTCCTCTGGTCTCCTTTCCAACTCTTCATATAATTCCTTAATTCTAGCCTCTGGTTTTTATTGCTATTCCCTATGCATTCCTAAAGGAGCAGAGCATGGGACATAGTAGCTCACTGTAGAAAAGCTGCAGCTAGAGTCACGTGGTGGGTTGGGAGCTGCCTGCCACAAGTCATGGCCTTTCCAGATGCATGGTCACATCCATAGATTCTTGCACCCTGAAATGGTGCATTTTAAAAGCCTGGTCTCTGCGGAGGTTCATTTTTTCTGGCTTCCTGTCCTAGAACAAAAGCGAATTGCAATATTGCCTAATGAATGCTTATGTCTGGTGAATGTAGATTGGAGAGAAATGTAGACTAAAAAGGAAAATGAATATGTATATATATATATATATATATGCTGCCTGTGTGTGTGAGGGGGGCAGCTAGAATAGTTTATGTTTGTTGGCTGGATTAAAACAATTTTTTTTTGTTTTATTTTTCAAGGTAAGGTCTCACTCTAGCCCAGGCTGATCTAGAATTTACTATGTGGTCTCAGGGTGGCCTCCAACTCACAGCAATCCTCCTACCTCTGCCTCTCGAGTGTTGGGATTAAAGGCAAACTCCACCACACCCAGCTCAAAAAATTTTTAAAAAGGAAATTTACATGTCCAGTTTGCATCCATAAAATACAATCTCCACACCAAATTTCCAAAGGGCTGGGGCTGGGGACAAACTGGAGAAAGATCTGAGTCCTTAAGGCAGCAGCGCTGACAGGAGAGCCTAGCATGCGTGGTAAGATGCTGGGCAGAGGCCAGGGCTGGAAGCAGGGAGGCCCAAGATCAGGAAGGCTGCTTACAGCACTCGGTGCCCTTGATGGGGTCAGGGAGGCTGGTGCATAGACCCGGGGTGTGCGGCACGGCGACCCTCCACCTGGAACCCGTGCTGTCACATGCCGTGTACTCATAGTGGTACTCTGACTGCAGGGGAGACAACAGTGGGTGGAAAGGTGTATTAGCAGTGACCAAACAGCAACAGTTTCCTGCCCAGCACGACAGCTACTGACACCCTTCATCACAGGGAACAAGACATTCACGGTACCCGACGCATTACAAAACCCATGTAAGAATTACAATCATTTGGATTATTTCTTTCCACCTAACTGTGATCTGGTCTCTATAAGTGCATTATTTTGTGTGTGACTCTCTTTGCTGGTGTGAATATTTTTTTTGAAATAATGTCTTAATGGAACAGAAGAAATAGATAATTAAGGAACAAGCTAGAATACAGGAGACGTTTTTCTTATCCCAAACTGTAATATTTATGAGCAAAGACATTCTAAATGCAAGGGCTGGTCCACAAAAAGAAAAAATTACCAGGGATTGTTACACAAAGCTGTGTTCTAGTTCTCCTCACTCCCTTCTGGTGAGGAAGGCTGAAGTCCCACTTGTATTATGAAGATGTCATATTTAACCCAGCAGGTGATGAGCTCATCACATGCACCTGTTTGTGCTGAATTTCCCTGTGCAAGGAGGAACTCATTGTTCAGATGCTGTACTTGAACAAGAATAAACCAAATAACAACATAACCGTCCTATCAAGCATTAAACAGCAAAAAGCACTGCCTGGGAGCGAGAAAACAAACGGGCATGCCAAGCTTTCTAGAACATATCTGGCTCTTTCCAGTCTTGTCATAAATACACCACAGACCACAGAATTGATACTTGTTTGTTCTAATGAGTATTTCATGACCTGCATTTTCCCAGAACTATGTTCAGGCATGTATTTGTGTTCGTGTGTTTATAAGGAAACCAGAATGATCGATCCCCTTTCACACACATGAAAGCATGATTTATAATGTTCATCACTGTAAGCAGCGGAGGCTCAATACGAGACAGTCTGAAGTTTGCTAATCCATCACATCAGGACCACAAGGCAAAAGCGCTGCCTTTTTTTCTTTTTCTTTCTTTCTTCCTTCCTCCTTTTTGTTTTTGGTTTTCTAAGGTAAAGTCTGACTCTAGCCCAGGCTGACCTGGAATTCACTATGTAGCCTCAGGCTGGCCTCGATCTCAGAGGTAGTGATCCTTCTGCCTCCCAAGTGCTGGGATTAAAGGCATGAACCACCATGCCCCTCTAAACTCTGCCTTTTGTAAAAGGTAAACATACTGCATCTCATCTATCCTGAGATGCATAATCTTCTATTTAACATCTATAAATCAAAGCATATCTTAGAGTTGATATGGTGAGGAAGCATTATGTCATATTTTAACGGATAGAGCCTTTCCTTCTTTATGCTACATAAGAAAAATGGTGCATCTGAGAAGCAGTGGCATCTCAGATTTGTTCAAATATGGTGAACATAGTTTCTCATTCTGTGATTGCAGAAATTTAGGATGAGGAAAGATCAATTGTAGGCTCCATTTTTATCTTCCCCTCTTGTAACTATTTACCAAACACATATTGCAGGTCTAGAATGGAGAGGTCTGAGTTGTACCCAGTGTGGCCCAGGACAGCAACATCCACTGGACACTTTCACCTTGAGGAAAAAGACACAGAGCAGAAGGAGAACTGAGGCCTGACTTTTTTGTTTATATTTTTAAAATATTTTTATTTATTTCAAAAGAGAGGGAGGGAGGGAGAGCATGGGAATGCCAGGGCCTCTAGCCACTGCAAACAAATTCTAGATGCATGTACCATGTTGGGATCTGACTTTACATGAGTACTAGGGAATTGAACCCAAGCCAGTAGGCTTTGCAAGCAAGCACCTTTAGCCACTGAGCCATCTCCCCAGCTCCTACCTCTTTTTCTTTTCTTTCCCTCCCTCCCTTCCTTCTTTATCTTTCTTTTTAAGACAGTGTCTTTCTCAATGGCCTGGATCTCACCAAGTCGAACAGACTGACTGGTCAACCAGCCCCAAGGATTAACCTGTCTTTGCCTCTTCAGCTCTGGGATTATAAACCCATGCTACCAGCCCAGCTGTTTTTACATGCATTCTGAGGATTGAACTCAAGTCTTTGTTCCTACTTACTATGCCAACTAAGCAACACAGTCCTTAGGCTTAAATTTCTTTAAAACCGGAAGTTGTGGTTTTGGATTTAAATGTTGTGTCACCAAGGAAAGAAAGACCATCAGAATAGGAATTCTTTGTGTCTCTGGGCCATTATCTCTTTTGGGCCCATTTTTCTTCCTAATTTCAATTGTTTCTTCATTTCAGAGAACTTGGAGGATATATAAGGCAACTAAGCATTTATTTATTTTAGTTCTAAAAATATGATGCTTTCAAAAGGCCCTTGCTAAAGAATGTGAGTTAAAGCCAAACGCCACATGTTCTCCTTCATATAATGGCACACCCAGTAGCTATAGACTGTTATTAGAAAAACTTCAGTGCTAGGGATGGGATACCTTCCAGTGAGTTGTTGGCCAGGGAGGTTCCTGAGGCCCCCAAAACATTACAGGCCATTGCCAAGGCTCTTGGTTGCCTACCAGAATGAGATAATAAGACCCAAACTCACACTGAGCCAAATTTCATAAACATGTCTAAAAATTAAACATGACATTATCGGTCATCTGCCAGCAGCCTGAGAACTGGTGTTAAAATATCTCAGTCGGGCGTGGTGGCGCATGCCTTTAATCCCAGCACTGGGGAGGCAGAGGTAGGAGGATTGCTGTGAGTTCAAGGACACCCTGAGACTACATAGTGAATTACAGGTCAGCCTGGACTAGAGTGAGACCCTACCTCAAAAACAAAACAAAAAAATATATATATACATATATATACATATATATATATATATATCTTATCTCTCCAAGCAGAAATTTTTTGTAATTCATTGGCCTTTTGAAGGCACGTGAGCCAAGCCTATACCTTTTCATTGGCTTTCATTTGGTATCTCTGGGAAAATGGTGATTTCAAGACTTGGAAATTTTCCCTTTCAGCATGAATTAATTTTCTCCATGCCACTTTGGGATGTTCACAGCATCCAAGGTTGCTGGCTCTGCTGCAGCTGTTTCAAATCTGACCAATGCTTGAGGGTCAAACCATGCAAGACAGATTTAGAGTGAAATCAGGAAGTAGCTCAGTGTTCCAAGAAATCAATTCCCTGACTGAGAGAGTCGCTTTTCTCATTGCTGCAACCAAAAACCTAACAAGGGACTGGAGAGATGGCTCAGCGGTTAAGGCACTTGCCTCCAGTGCCTAAGGCCCCGGGTTCAATTCCCCAGGACCCACATGAGCCACAAGGTGGTGACCCTGGTGCTCTCTCTCTCTCTCTCTCTCTCTCTCTCTCTCTCTCTCTCTCTCTGCTTGAAAATGAATAAATAAAATATTTTTTAAAAAACCAACAAGAAGCAACTTAAGGGAGGAAAGGTTTATTCTGACTTGTAGTGTGAGGACTTGGTCCATTGGGGTGGGGAAGGCATGCAAATACTTTCTCATATCTCAGTGGACCAGGAAGCATAAAAAGGGGAATGCCTGCATTTACCTGGCTTTATCATTTTTAAAAAAATCTTTTATATATGTAATTTTTATTTTTCTTTATTATCCACAATTAGATACACTTAATGAGCGAATAATGTGTTGATGCCCCCAATTCCCTGATTTCCCTCTTCCCTGTCCCTAATCAGCTGGATATCCTCCTCCGTGGGCAGTTATTTTTTATATATGTATATATATGTACACACACATATATACATATATATATAATTTATAAACAGAAAAAGATAGAAAGACAGACAGAGAAAATGGGCACATCAGGACCTCTAGCCACTGCAAATAGACGCCAGATGCATGTGCCACACATGCCACTTTGTGCATCTGGCTTTATGTGGGTAGTGGGGAATTAAACCCGGGTTGTTGGGCTTTGCAGGCAAACACCTTAACCGCTGAGCCATTTCTGCAGCCTGAGGGCAGGAACCTTTAATCAAAGCTCCCTCCAGCATCACCCAGTCAAGTAACACTCCAGAGCATTTAAGAAAGGAGGTGAGAAGCCTTAAATTAGAATCTGCTTCACCTAATACTGAGTTATCTGTTGGTAGCACTGTTATTTTAGCTTTAAAAGATTTCACCTATACTCCCAGTATTTTTGATCCTTGCTATTGAGTAGATTGCTGGAAAAAAGATCACCGACTCAAAATGGTAACTGCTGCTCCGAGAGAAGCACTGCGGCAAACTGCCTTCAGAATTAGAGCTTTATTAGGAAGGCTATTAACATCATGCCACAGGCAGCATGATGGAGTCCCAAAGCCAGAGACAGGCTTCAATTCCCAGAGAGGATCAGTATGCCATGGAAAAGCATGCTAGAGTAACCAAAGTG
>PVHP010044553.1:0-14035 GCA_004024765.1 Zapus hudsonius | reverse complement strand
TGCTGTCCAGCTAGGCCAAATGTACCAACTGGTGCAATGGTGGCATGTCTGTTATGGGGGAAACCAACTGGTCTCTGGACTTGAGGCCCATTCTATGGGAGGGAATTCCTGCCTGGTTCTGAAAACCTTATCAAAAGCCTGTGGCCAGGGAGGTCATAAGCCCTAGTGGGGAAAACTCCTACTGTTGTCTGGCTAAATGGATATTTATGCCCTCCAACTTCCTCTAAACATGTATGTTGATGCCCATGTATTAATGCTACTCTCATTTTGGTTAGAAAGGCTTCTCTTTTCAGATGGCTATGACCACTGGGATGATACAAACCTCATCAAAGCACCGAGAAGTGACAGTGGAGTATCAGTCAGCACTGAGACATCTCTCTCACCGTCCAAGCCACAGGGATCATCACAGAAGCAGTGGCAGAAAGAATTTAAGAGCCAAAGAAAAGAGAGGGGTATTTATAATACTGTCTTCCAGACACAAAGTGGCCATGATATTCATGGCTTCACAGTGGCTGATGCTACTTATACAAGGCCTGCATAACAGGAGGGAAAAAACCTGATGACATCAAAATAGAAGAGAGACTAGTCGAAAGGAAGGCAAGATTCAGTGGAGGGGAGATCTGGGAGCCGGGAAAGGCAGGATGGTGGGAAGGGACTATAATCATAGTATACTGTCTCTGTGTATAGAGGTTTTCAATAAAGAGTTTTTACAAATTGGGCTGGAGAGATAGCTCAGCAGTTAAGGTGCTTACCTGCAAAGCCTAACAACCCTGGTTTGGTGCATAAAGTGCCTATGCATCTAGAGTTCATTTGCAGTGGCTGGAGGCCCTAGTGAGCCCATTCTCTCTGTCTCTCTTCTCTCTATCTCTTTATGCTTACAAAAAATAAAATATTTTTAAAAATACTTGAAGCCCAGGGACAGATAGAATGTTCAGTGGTTAGGCACATGTCTGCAAAGCCTAACAACCAGGGTTCAATCCCCCAGTACCCACATAAAGCCAGATGCACAAAGTGGCACATGAATTTGGAATTCATTTACAGTGGCTAGAGGCCCTGGCATGCCCATTCATATTCTGTCTGTCTGTCTCTCTCCTTGCAAATAAATAAATAAAATTTAAAAATAAAAATGAAGCCTAGTGTCTCTTTTTCCCATTTTACTTAGAGTAAAAAAGCAAAGTCCTTAAGGTATCTTCCAGGACCCTACATCACCTGTTCCTCATGACCACTCTGGGCTCATCTCCTCCACTCTCTCCTTGCAAATAAATAAATAAATTTAAAAATAAAAATGAAGCCCAGTGTCCCTTTTTCCCATTTTACTCAGAGTAAAAAAGCAAAGTCCTTAAGGTATCTTCCAGGACCCTCCATCACCTGTTCCTCATGACCACTCTGGGCTCATCTCCTCCACTCTCCCTGGCTCCACAAATTCCCCAGGGTGCTCCTCCTCCCTAAGGACCATTGTATTGTCTTTTATCTCTGCTAGAACAATTGTGGGGATTACTTATGGTAAGTCATTAGAATCCCTCCATCCTGCCCCTCTCTCTTAGACTCACTTTTCTTCTCAATCACTTTCTAATAGGTGGTATTTTTTAGTGTTTCCATCGTCTGGCTCTCCTTGCTAGAGCTTGAACACCACACAGACAGGAGTCTTTCTGTCACCAATGAATTCTAAGAACCTGGATTGGTGCTGAGCAATAATTGCTTAATGAGTAAATACAAGCGATGAGGATACCAGGGTAGGGCTTGGGGCAGAGGGCAGGGGGCATCCCTGGCTTGAGGTTAATTGGCGCCTCTCTCCCCACATGCTATGTGTAAAGATCTGGTCATGAGCATGGGACACAGAGTGTGAGAGCTGGGTTACAGCTTCACTAAAAATAGGGAGACATCACTGGCAAGGGGCCAGGCTGGATTCCTATGTCTTCATAACCAAAGTAACTGGGATGGTAATAACAAAGGGATGTACAGGTGAGAACAAGGGTGGAAATGGGGTAGACTGAGGCTCTTCAAGTGCAGGAGGGAAGCAGAATGAACAGAGTAGGCATGGCTCTCTAAACTTGGAAAAAGATAGTGGTAGTATTAGGAAGCCTGACAGAAGATTGTGCAAGTAGGGAGGGAGGGGGACATGAGTCCTGGGAGGAAGATGCCTAAAGGGCAGACTTGGGTTCAATTCCCCAGTGCCCACATAAAGCCAGATGCACAAAGTGGCACATGCATCTGGAAGTCCTTATGCATCCATTTTCTCTCTGTGTGTCTCCCTCTCCTTCAAGTAAATAAATAAAACATCTATATATACATCTGTGGACTATACCTGAAGATGAAGGAGTTAGGTCCCCTCCACAGCATGTGACATAGATGCAGACTTCCCTGGGGTCTGTGCAGCTTTGGGGCAGGAGTTTTCAGCCATAGTGCCTGGGGAGGACCACCGCTTCTGCTGCTTCCCAAGCCCCCCAACAGGCTTCTGAACTCCTAAGGCCCAAGGCAGTGCTCTCTCTCCTCGCCGGAATGGAGACTTCAGTTCCCAGATGTAGATGTCCCCCTCACTTCTCTCCAGAACACCAGAGCTGGTGGCTTTTCAGTAGTGACTTTGCCACTGAAGCCAAAAGAAGAGCATATCTTTGGAGGATCATTCCAGATAGTGGCCAAGGTGCTTATAATGGAGAGGAGACCTGGGGGCCTGGAATCTTGAGGAGGGAGGGATACTTACTTATCATTGGGTAACTTTGGTGTCTTTTGAGTTCTGAACCATGCTTGTGAATTTCCTGTTCAAAAAAAATCATTAAAATGAGACAAAAGGGTTGGAATATCCTGAGGCATGGCCTGTCCCTCCACCCCCACCCTCACCCCATAGAACTGACTGAGGCCCCCATTACCCCACAGTGAATCCCATAATCCCACTGAGGAGAGTCCCTGGGGTAATGGGAGCTGGGACAAGGAATAAAAGAGCATAACCTGTTATAATATATATAAAATAAATAAAATTAAAAGTGAAGAACAAAAGGAAAAGAAATCAGGAAAAAGTAATAATAAGGCGGGGAATGGTGGCACGAGCCTTTAATCCCAACACTCAGGAGGCAGAGGTAGGAGGATCACCGTGAGTTCGAGGTCATCCTGAGACTATACAGTGAATTCCAGGTCAGAATGGGCTAGAGGGAAACCCTGCCTCGAGAAACCAAACCAAAACAACAACAATTAAAAAAAACCCCAAACCAAACTAATCAATCAATCAAACAAACAAAAAACAAAAAACCCCAATAATAACAACAGAGTGATCCAGGGAAGCAGAAACTTAATGCCTCTGATTGTTCCCCTGAGGACGATGACCCCCCCCTTTCTAGTCAATGTGTGCCCGCCCTCCTCCTCATCCAGAGTCTCCGTTACTTAGAGGCCCAGAAAGGGCATCGGTGGCAAGATGTCACGCAGCATTTAAGACCAGTAAAGGTCTGGTGGTTAGATCTGGGGACTCTCATCGCCAACTTTCTCCTCGAACCTTCAGTGGCCTGTTCTGCCTGTGACCTGGCCAGAGTAACTTGCAGAATTCCATAACTGCTACAAAGGAACCTTCCTTGGACAATGTTAAAAGGCCACATGGTCTCAAACCCCATCTCTTCAGCAAGTCATTTCTTCCAGGCTCTCTATCCTCCATCACCCTTCCTCCTTTCCAACGCCCTTCTTTTCCAATGCATCACTACACTGGCTTTCCACAGAAATTTGGCCTGGCACCAGACAAGACATGTGACCTTGAGCAAGTCACTTAACCTTTCTGTGCCTGACTCTAATTGTGGATGCTGACCTTCCTAAGGCTCTTCATTCATCCATGTATACAAACATGCTTTCTGTGCCAGGCGCTGAACTTGGCAGCAAGGATCACATGAGCCAATGTATGTGAGGGTTAGTTCAGCGACACAAGAGCATCATTGCCAAGGCCTCCTGCCTTGGACTCTTCTGGACCACGTGTCTTGCAATATCCTCGGAAAAACAGCTTCATGGTCTCTTCCCAACCGCTCCACTGCTCTGGGGGTGAAGCCAACACGTTGCTTAAATGGGGTGTGTCAGAGGCTGCAGAAATGCCCTGCAGGAAGAATGCTGCCAAATTTAAAAGCTGTGTATTTAGTCTGGGGCTGTAGGAGTGTCCACATGCCTAGCCCTCTGGGGATGCTGTCCCTGGGAGCTTGGGCTGGACAGGGGTAGGGTAGAAGCTGCTCTTGTCCCAGTTCTGATGGTTTCTTCCTGAGCCTCTGCCTCCTTGGTGCAGGGACTACAGGTGCTAGGATTGGAAACTCCCGTGGGCCGTGGAGGAAAGGCTCTTCTATACGATGACCGTCTCCATCTAGAGTAGCAGGAGCTTGTTTCAGAGGGGGAAGAACACCTGGCAGGAGCCCCCATTCCCCACTTCTCCTTGCTTGACCACTGAGGACCTGATTGAGTAACCCTGGGGGAGGGTGTCGTATAAAAATGGCTGTCATGGCAAGATCCTAAGTCAGGGTCAAAGTTAGACATAGAGAGGCACTTCCTGATCCTCAGGGAATGGGTTTAATGAGAGAGGTTGTGGAGAGCTACAAGAAGATACCCAGGCACTTGTCCTCCTGGAAGGATGAAGAGGTGATCTGGGAGTTACGAAGGATCCGAGGCCTCCTTTATATTGCAGAGCTGACAGTGACTGGGGAGGAAGCTAGAGAGACATCAGGCCATCCACCCTTCAGCACAAGGCATTCGGACAAGGGCCAGATTTCTGGAGCTCCTAACCTACCCAGCACAACGCCTCACACAGATGTTTGGAGAATGTGACAGAAGGTGATGAAGCCTTCCCTGGAGGTTGGTGGCAACTCCATGCTTTGGTGGCTTGTGACTATGTTTGAATGAGTGACTGACTAGGTACAATTTTTATTCTTTTTTTAAAAAATATTTTATTTATTCATTTTTCAAGCAGAGAAATACAGAGAGAGAGAGAGAGAGAGAGAGAGAGAGAGAGAGAGAGAGAGAGAGAGAGAGAGAGAGCACCAGGGCCACCACCTTGTGGGTCTGGCTTATGTGGGTCCTGGGGAATTGAACCCAGGGCCTTAGGCACCAGAAGCAAGTGCCTTAACCGCTGAGCCATCTCCCCAGCCACAATTTTTATTCTTTACATATGTGGTATTTGTGTGTGAGGAGTGTGTGTATGTGGTATGTGTGATGTGTATGTATGTGTGTGTGGTGTGTGTATGTGGTGTGTAGGTGTGTGTATGTGGTATGTGTGTGTGGTGTGTGTATGCAGTGTGTGGTCTCTGTGTGTCTGTGGCGTGTATGTGGTGTTTAGGTGTGTGTATGTGGTCTCTGTGGTGTGTGTGTGTGTGGTCTCTGTGTGTGGTGTGTAGGTGTGTGTATGTGGTGTGTGCATGTGCATGTGTGTGGTGTGTGCACCTGTGTGTGCAGGTGCATGGCCCATGCACATGTGTAAGAACACTGTGTGGTGTGTGGTGTGCACCTGTGTGTGCAGGTGCATGGCCCATTCATGTGTGTAAGAACACTGGGTGGTTTGTACACCTGTGTGAGCAGGTGCATGGCCCATGCACATGTGTAAGAACACTGTGTGGTGTGTGGTGTACACACATGTGTGTGCAGGTACATGGCCCATGCACATGTGTAAGAACACTGGGTGGTGTGTGGTGTGCACCTGTGTGTGCAGGTGCATGGCCCATTCATGTGTGTAAGAACACTGGGTGGTGTGTACACCTGTGTGTGCAGGTGCATGGCCCATGCACATGTGTAAGAACACTGAGTGTCCTCTTGTCATCTTTACTTTATTTCATGGAGACAGTCTCTCACTGAACCAGGAGCTGCAGTTTCCCAGGTGATTTTTCTTTCCCCCCCACCCACACTGGGGCTCCAGGCATGCATGACTCTGCCCAGGTTTTTACATGGATGCTGGGATCAAATTTACATCCTCCTGAGTGTGGGCAAGTGCATCTCCCCAGGTCCACAGGCACACACATTTACACATAGATATATTTGTTCAGAGTAAGGAATGAGATATAGTATGGATGAGGACCTGGAAATGAACTGTGATCGTGGGTGAAGGGATCGTTTGTTGGCTTGGGAGATACAAAGAGTGGCTGTTTTTTTTTTAAATATTTGTTTATTTATTTGCAAGCAGACAGAGAGAGAAGAGAGAATGGGTGTGCCAGGGCCTCCAGCAGCTGCAAAGGAACTTCAGATGCATCTCACTTTGGGTATCTGGCTTTACATGGGCACTGGGGACTCAAACTCAGGTCCTTAGGCTTTGTAGGCAAATGCCTTAACCACTTAGCCATCTCTCCAGCCCAGAGCAGCTGTTTTAAAGCCCCACAAAACATGGCTCCTGATTGTGGTACCTGGAAGTGCTTCTCCACCCATAGTCCTTGGTTGATTTGATCTCTCAGAACCCGAGGCATGATCCCATCTGTCCAGAGGAGCAGGCTTGCTCTCAGGCCCAATCTGTTGGTTCTGGGAGGGAACAAGCTAGGCCTCAGGTACCTGTCTCTATTCCTGGGGTGCCTGGTGGGAACCTTAGGGGTTGTCAGGGCAAGGAGGGTTTGGGAGCTCCTCTGGATGTCAGACCCTGCCCCCAGAGGCAAAACCATGGCTTTTGGCAGGCGGATCTGGCCGCATTTCAGCAGCCTCTGGGCCCAGACCAGAGCAGATGCTCAAAACACATGGCTTGAAGGAATGTTTGAGTAAGGCAGAGAGCTAACCCAGCTGGAGCAGGTCTGTGGATGTGGAATTCCCCACTGGGTACACTTCTTTGTCTCAAAAATGAGGGGTTGCAGTGGAGTATCTGTAATATGCTTGCCACTCCTAGTGGTTTGTGGCTTTCCTCTCTCCTTCCTTCCCTCCCTCCCTCCCTTCTTCCTTCCTTCCTTCCCTCCCTCCCTCTCTCTCTTTCTCCTTCCTCTCTCCTCTCTCCCCCCTCTCTTTCTATCTTCCCCTTTATTGAGAAGGACCTCAATACGTAGTGCTAGCGGCCTTGAGCTCACCATCCTCCTTGCCTCAGCCTCCCAGGTGCTGAGATTACAGGTGTGCGCACCATGCACATGGGACAATTTCGCTTCTCTCTCTCTCTCTCTCTCTCTCTCTCTCTCTCTCTCTCTCATTTTCTCAACCCTTAAGTCCTCTCCCTTTTGACCACTCGCCTCCACACCTCCCTCTCAGCCTCCCACCTGCTACAGGTGTGGCCCCCCCTTCTGCCGGTTCCTCCCATCCTAGCTGCCCACCCCCTGGAGCCTCCCTTGTCCTGCGCACCCTTTCCTCCCTCCCCTTCATCACCTTCAAACCTCAGCGCATGTGGCTGGGGGCAGAGGAGACTCCGGAGGCCGCGGTGTCCGGTGACCCTGCGGGGCTCCCCAGCGATGGCCCGCCCCGCCCGCCGAGCGAGAGAGCGCCGCCGGAGCCGCACTGCGCCCTCGCCCCGCGCTAATGCGATCTGGAGAGACCCGGGCGGGCGGCGGGCAGTCTGGCCTGAGCGTCCCGGGCGGCGCTGATGGATGGTCCCCTGACAGTAATCGCAGAATGAGGACGCGCTGGCGACGCTCTCGCCCGAGGCCCCGCTGTTTGGCCAACCCAGGAGTCCCTCCCTGCCAGCCTCCCTGTCCCCCTCTCTGCCAGCCTCCCTGCCTCTCTGCCTCCCTCCCTGCCTCTCTGCCTCCCTCCCTGCCTCTCTGCCTCCCTCCCTGCCTCTCTGCCTCCCTCCCTGCCAGCCTCCACAGCACCTGGCTCCCAGGCGCTCTCCTCTTACCAGGGTGGGCTTTTCCCCTACCCTCTTTCCCTAACCCACTGGCTTCTGCTTTGGAATCTTCCTTAGAGCTACATGTATCTGTAATCCTGAACAAGCTACTTATCTCCTGGAGCCTCAGTTTTCCTTTCTGTAAAATGAGAAACAATGGTCTTTTAAAACCTGAATGGGGACTATCGGGAACACAGGAGAAAATGATGAAGAAAATGACTACTTTCCTTGAAGTTTCTAGTGCTCAGAATCTGAGCTAAATGTATGAAGCTGAATGACAGCTGAGTGGCTATTCCTAGAGAATGTGTTTCTATACACAAATGCATATCATAATGCTTTTTGCTAATAAATACATCAGAAAATAAAATAGAGGGTTAACCAAAGAAGATATTGACCCAGGTGTTCTCCAGGGAGGAGATACCTGCCTCCATAGGACTCCCCATTCTTCTACAATCCCACCATACCAGGTCCTCAGTCCCCATCCAGTCTTAGGGCCCCTGCATTCAGGGTTAGGAGGTGCTGTGAGGGAAGATCCCCCTTGGGGAAACATTCCTGAACCATTTCTCAACCCCTCACCCACTAGTAGGTGGTGTTGAGTTTTCAGGCTCCCTCATTCCTCCACCCTAGGGGATCCCCCTTGGGTACCACCCTGTGGAGGGCCTGGAGGAAAGTACCCAGACCAATTATAGTTCCGAGAGCACACCAGACGCCTACTCACTCCCTTTTAACCTTTCCCTTTCCTCACAAGCCAAATTGAGTTAGTCTCGAGTTTTGATTTAATTCATGAAATGGACTCCTAATCTGCTTAGTGTCCTTTTTCCCAAGTCATGGATACTGAAGTGTGTGGGTGAGTGGGTGGGGGGAGGGGCAATGAAAAAGTGGCCTCTGGAGAACACACACACACACACACACACACACACACACACACACACCAAATGTCAAGGAGCAAGGGGTGCCGTGGTCCTGGATGGTGGTGACGCTGACCTCAGCTCATATTTAGTAGGTACTTACCATGTGCTAGGACCCAGCAAAGCCCTCTACATGCATTTCTAACAAGTCTCACCACCGCCTTTCAAGAGGATACTTTCACATCCCCAACTTGGTGAGGAAGAAACTGGGACTTGAGCTGAGTCTTGAGTAGCTGGTGCTGCATCCCACAGCTATTAATTCAAGAACAGAACCTGTTTGAAGGCACCCCATCAGACTGCAGAGCCTGTGTTCTTACCACTTCCCCATGTGACCCTGAGCACGACACTTACCTTCTACATGCCCCAGATCCCTCATTTGCCAAACACCAAGAATAACCAGGGGGAAGGAGCTACTCCCAGCAGAGGGTTCCCTGGTGATAAGTGCGATAAGGCAGGCACCATCCTAGCTGCCCTATAAGCTTCAGGGGGAATGGGTGAGGGACGGTGCCAGGCACTGCCATTAATTACAAATTGTGGTTGCTGGTAATGTATCTGGAACCGATGGGGCACACACAGGCTTACAGAGTAAAAATTGCTATGCCTGTTTTACAGATGAGGAGACTGAGTTTTAGATAAATAAAAGGAAAAATAGTAAAGTGCCTAAAGCTATCCTGTTAATAAGTGGCAGAGTGGAGTTTGTTTTCAAACATGGGGCCCTCGGATTCCAAAGCCTGCTGCCCTCAGTGCCCCTAGGGTCACTAGCAACTGGCCTCTCCTGGTAGAGGTCAGGACTGAGGCCAACAAGTCCAAGTCACACCCTCTTCCACCTGTGATCTGGTTTTCTCCAGGTGAGAGATGCTTTCCTGAAAGAATGAGGAGAGCAAACAAAGAAGCTGCCTAGACAGAGTCCCTCCCCAGAGTCAGTGCAGAGGCTCCCCCACACCTTCTCCCTGCTTCCTTGGGGCTCAGATCTGTGGCCCTTAAATAGAACAGGAGAAAGTTTGAGCTACGCATGAAATATTTATCAGTTAATTACAATATGCAGATTCTGTTCCAAGGAGTGATTTATCTTTTTGGAAATATAGGAAAAGATCTTGGAAACTTGTATCCTAATTGCCTGGCCTATTATTGTAGCAACCAGGTAGAAACTCCATTTACTACCCAGCTGCAAATTTCCTCACTTCTGAGGGTTCTGCCTCTGTCTCTACCCCTGGTGGCCCAGGTACCAGGTGCTTTTCTGGGGAACAGGGGAGGGATGCTCTAAGAGGTCAATTTGTCCACTGCCCTGTCTGCTCTTGGGGTGACCACGGTCTAAACCCTAATAGCTAAAGGAAATTCAAAAGATGACAGTGCCTGAAAGTTCCTCTTCTCGAATCCTTTCTAAGGCACACCAACATCTGGCTGGAAACATCAGCATTCCTTAGGGAGAGGGTTTTTGTTTGTTTCCCAGATCCCAAACCTTACTAAATTATAATTGCTCAGGTTTCAGTGTTTGGGGGAGGCTGTGTGCTTATGTGTGTGATGCACATATGCATGTATATGTACGTGTGTGTGCTGTGTGTGTGCACTGCATGTGTGTATGTATGAGTGTATATATGCATGTGTGTGCTGTGTGTGTACTGTGTGAATGCATGTGCTGGCCAGAGGCCAATGTCAGGGATCTTCTTCAATTGCTTTCTGCCTAAGTTTTTGAAACAGGGTCTCTCACTGAACCTGGAACATAGAACTAGCTGCTCAACAAGCCCCGGGGAATCCTGGGATTATAGGCACACACACTGCCATATGCAGCATGTGCAGTGAGTGAGGGAATCCAAACTCAGGTCTTCATGCTTGTATGGCAAGCACTTACCAACTGAGCCATCTTCCTAGCCCTAGCTCCAGGGCTTTAAACTAACTAAATAAATAAATAAATAAAGCGTCCCCAGGGGTTCCAGTGAGCAGCTCAAGTTGGGACTCTCTAGGAAGCTTCCTGGCAAAGAAGCTCTAGTCCTCAGCAACACTGTCATTGTCATCCCCTCTCTCTCACACTGCAGGAGGCCATTCCTTAACTTTCATTGGAATCTGGAGAGAATCCCTTTCTCTTTTCCAGAGAAGCTTCTGACATTAATAACCACCATTTATCAAGCCCATGCTGAATGCTTGGATCTATGCAAATAAAATTTAATCTGATCTACAAACTCCATAAGGCCAGCGGGTATGTCCATTTCACAGATGCTCGGAGAAGTTAAGTGATTCACCCACAGTTGTACACCTAGCAAGTACCAGATCTGGGATCTGAGCCACCCTGACGCTCAGGTTCTCAAGGAAGGGGCTTCACAGCCACCATGTAAGCCCTAAACAAGGTCTTGGAAGAGAGAAACAGAAGGAAAGCCAAAGGAAGTGTGGAGAGGGGTATAGGCTATAGGCAGATGGGGCATAGGGAAGAAATGGTAGCAGACAGGAACCCAAGGAGGGGTGGTCCTTGAAGGAGGGTGTGGTAAACAGGAGTGAGCATGGGAACAATGGGTGATCGCTGTGGTTCTAGAAGGCTGGGGAAGGGGTTCAGGAACATGAGCTGGAGCCGGAGCAGTGCCCACCATGGACGGAGTGGCTGGGGTGGGGGAGGGACCTTTGTGAGGCAGGCAAGCGGCGAGGAATGCCCGCCATGAATACTAAGGGCCAGAAGAAGAGAAAGAGCTAGAGGGGGCTGGGTGATGTTTAGCCGCTGGGGTGATTAATGGGGGTGAACGGAGGGTGAAACTCAACTCCTTCGAACAGAGACGGTGGGGAATGGCTGTCCAGGAACAACAGTGCACTGTTTCATCGGGAAAGCCAATGTCCAGAGGAGGGGCGGGGGTGGGGAGGACACCAGGAGCACTTGCTCCTTCCCTTTTTTCCCAAGGTCTCTATTTATCTAGCAAGCTCCAAGAGAGCTTCTAGATAGGCTTGCTACCTGTTTCTTGGCTTAGAGAGACTAGAAAGGCTGGGAGCTCAGGGCAAGGGCAGGAGTTTGGGGATGGAGGCTGAGGTGTTGCCATGGACCACTCCACTGCTAGGGCTGTTGGCTAGATTCCTGCTTCTCCTACCAGACAGGCCCCGAGAGACACCTGGGGTGGGCCTCCCAGGACCCTGTGCTTTTAGCATTTAGAGCTTTGGAACAGCCCTTCTCTCAGCCCTGGAGAGAGAAAGAATTGGGGAACCCAGAGGGAGGGCTTCCCTTGGCCCTGATCTCCAGGTGTCCATCTGGGTTTGAAGAATGGAGAAGTCTCCTTCTCTAGGTATGGCTGTTGGGAGCTGCCTCTCCTGCCCTCAGCCTCTCCACCTAATTTCCAGAGGGTGGGAGAAGAGGGAAAGGGAATGGCTTTCATGCTTGCACAGGTGAGCTGAAGGCAGGAATGTAGATGAAAATGATTTTCTGGGGAAGGGCAATTTTCTCTCTCCCTAGGCCTTCCCAGGTGTGAAGGGCTGCCAGAGGTTCTTTCTTCATCGGAGCCTTTGGAGAGTATGGTAGGGGGAAGGGGAGGTCAGGAAAAGTGACTAAGTATGCCCAAGGGTCGAAAGGGCAGAGGGCAGAGCCAGCAGAGCACCGCTCCCATCTGGGATTGCCTGGATTTTATACCCAAGAGTTCTGCCACCTGACTTCCCACAGAGCTTGGTCAAGCTGCTGCCCAATGGAATCTCACTTCCAGTTCCCACTCTGTCTCTTTAGGAACATGCTAATATTTGAGGTTTGTGGGAGGTACTTGTCACACAAGAGGTGTGACAAGGTTTGGGGGCTTAGCCATTCCACAGATGCAGAAGGCAGTCCAAGGGCTGCCTTCAAGAGGAGCCAGGCCTCAGTGTGCTTCTACAGAGGGCAAGGACTCAGGCTGCCTTCTGCCTCACACAGGAGAAGGAAGTAAAGAGGTCTACCAGAGAGCCATGGTCACAATCAACAGTCTCAATTATGAATAATTTATAATGATTCCAGATCTGCAGATAGGCACAAGGCCACTGAAATTATTTCCAAGGTTGGGGAAGCCAAGGTTCCCTTCTCAGAGTTCACCTGGGAAGGGAACCTTGGCACAGACATTACTTCCAAGAGCCATTGAGTTCATTCCTCTGCTTCCCAACCAGAACCTGGAAGAGATTCATGAGTTTGCTTGGTCCTTCCTCCTACCAGCTACCCTCCCCAAGCTTCTAGATAGCAGCAAGCTTCTTTGCTCTGCCTCCTGAGGCCAGAGAGCCATCCCTCCAAAGTGACCTCAGAGCCCAGGTTTTGGATTGCTGGCACTTCATAATTTTTTTGCACTGCCATAAATATATACATATGCATATGCATATATGTCCATATATGCATGTATATATGGAGATAAATACGATATGATATAGGGCCTCCTGCAGGGGGTGTCCCAGGGAGATGTGGCCATCCTCCTGGCTCTTACTTCTCCTGGGGACTGTCATTGAGAAGCCCTCCTCTCCAACTCTGTGCAGAAAGAGAGACAGGGCATGCCACTTGTAGTGTGAATGTCTTGGCATCTGGATTTGAGATCTGATCTCCTGTGAAGAAATCCATAGGGTTGGGGGTATAGCTCAGGGCAGAGCTCCTACCTGAGATGCCTGCTGTCTTGGGTTCTATCTTGAGTACCAGCACTGATGAAGGTGGGGTCTCCACAGGGGTGGTAAGGCACTCCCAACACCAGACACAGCTCTCTGCTACTCTCCTTCTTAACACTCATAATCCCAAATTCCCATACCAGAGGATTTTAAATATCTTTTCTTTTTAAGACAGAGCCTCATATAGAGGAGACTGGCCTTGAACTCCTGGCCCTGATGCCTCTTCCTCCCAGGTGCTGGTGTTACAGATGTGCACTACCACACCTGGCTTTTAAACTACCTCAAAGAAAGCTAGAGAGATGGTTCAGTGGTTAAGGCACTGGCCTGCAAATCCTTACAACCTGGGTTCGACTCCTAGTACCCATGGAAGGCCAGATGCACAAAGTGGCACATGCATCTGGAGTTCCTTTGCAGTGGCTGGAGGCCCAGGCACAACCATAGTCTGTCACTCTCTGCAAATAATAAAATAAATAAAATAAAATAAAATACCTTAAAGAAACCAATGGACCCTCAAAACTCTAAATGCTCTCCTCTGTCTGGGAACCTCTGGACAGCCTTAGACTAAAGGGTCTTCTGGCCATTGGGAGGTCTCTGCCCACTATGACTGCTGTGTCCCTACCTTCTTCAAAATTCTGGAAAGAAAGAACTGGGTAATGGACCCGTCAATTTGGGATTAGAAAGGTTTCCAGGGCTTCAGAAGTAGCTCAGTTGGTAGAGTTTGTGTAGCATTCAGAAAGCCTTGGACCACCTTTGTCCAGATCTATGGGTACTAGAAAACAGTGACACTCAGCCAGCTTCACAGGCTAGCCCCCCCCCCCCC
>PVHP010044552.1:0-14046 GCA_004024765.1 Zapus hudsonius | reverse complement strand
TTTTTTTTATTGTCCATAATGAGTTACATTATTTAGTGGGCCAACAATGAGTTGTTATCCCCAATTCCCAATGCCCCCCCTCCCCATCCCCAATCAGCTGGATATCCTCCTCTGTGGGCCATCTGGATCAGTCCTTGGGGCAGGGGACCATGAATAACATTTGGTTTTTTGATGATAGACATTCTGATAAGAATGAGATGTAATTTCAAAGTAGTGTGAATTTTCACTTCCCTGATGTCTAAAGATTTTGAACATTATTTTAGATTTTCTTTGGCTACTGTTGTTCTTCCTTTGAGAAACCTCTGTTCAGTTCAACCTGGAGTGTTGATTGATCTTCTTCTTTTTATAAAGAAGAAATTTTATAAAAAAATCTTTATTGATGTTAGATATTAACTTCTGTCAGATGTATAGTTGGGGAAGGTTTTCTACCATTCTACAGGTTGTCTGTTGACTCTTTTGATGGTTAACTTTTTAGTTTCATGAATTCTCAATGTGTGTGTGTGTGTGTGTGTGTGTGTGTGTGTGTGTGTGTGTGTGTGTGTGTGTTTTAGTTCCCTGTGCTACTAGGGTTTTATGTAGAAAGTCTTTCCCTTCACCTACATCTGGTAGTATTCTCCCAATTTTTTCTAGCTATTATATAGAGTCACATGTCATATTGAGTTCTTGATCCCATTGGAGTTGATTTTGTTTTCATTATGAAAGAACAGCATCTAGATTCATTTTTCCATATATAGTTATTCAATTTATCCAGCACCACTTGTTGAAAATGTTGACTTTTCTCTAATATATGATGTTACTACCAGGGTTATACAATGTACTTTAAGCAGACTTCAAACTTGCTCTCTCTTGTCCTCTCACAAGTTAGGTGCTGGGATGGGAGGTCCACTTCACTATTCTGGTCTTGCATATCATTTTAGATGTAAGTAATACTGACATTTTTTGTTATCTACTTCCCTACTTTTACTCATTTACACAGAAATGTTCCAGATAGCAAATGTCTTTTATTAAAATAAATCATTCAAACTGCTTCTGTTTAAGCAGTCACTCATTGAAAGTTCCCTTCTAGAGACTTTCTTCCATGACTCCATGTTGAACATAATACTAAGTGACTCCAAAAGTATTTTAACACAATATTTATACTTTCTCAAAATTCACATTCATCACTCACAGTATATAAAAGACACTAGAAAAATACCATTGTTGACCTTTTATATCTTTATTATCCTTAATTAGATACATGTATCAGCAAATATATACCCCCATTTTCCTCCACCCTGTCCCCAACCCACTGGGGTCCCTCCTCAGTGGGTGTACTGGATTGGTCCATGGGGTAGGGGGTCATGAATAGCACATTATGACATTGCTATCCTAAGGCGTTTATAACATATTTTCTTCTAGGACAAAGCTGTGGATTTTCATCTTCTGGTCATCTGCTTGTTCCTCCACTGGTTCCAGCGGTTTTTGTCTTTCTGTGCTTTCAACACTCAATATAAAAAGAGACATTTTTAACTTCTCTCTCCATGAAATAATGAGGGGGTCATTACCGTACACTGTGAATCAGAGTCTCATAATTTCAAATGCCTACAATCTTTTTGTTATCCTAAATTAATTCTTAAAACTTACAAACCTCAATTTCAGCCAGGTAAGATCATTTTTTTCCATGGTTTGATCATCTGACTTATTTTCAATCCCCATTTAGTTGTTTTTAGAAAGCATTTTGGTACAGATTTCCTATTAGACTTTGGTACAGATTTAGTACAGATTTCCTATTAGACTTCAGTGCTTCAATTGTACTTGTACATTACTGATTAAAGTGAAACTCCACTGCTTAGTTTTTGATATTATTTAGATTTTCAGAGTTAAGAATAATTATTTTAGTCCATACATTATGCATTTCTTTCATAATGAACTTTCATTTAGCAAAAGGGTCATGGTAAATAACCTTGACTTGATTTATACTGGCTGCATAATTTTTTATACTAGGACATTCTATAGATTATCTTTTCTATAAGAGCCTAAAACATGCACAATTATTGTCATTGATTTAAATCTTTTATATTTTTATTATAATTGACCTTTGAAATGTCAGCTATGAACTGTAAGACCCTTGAAGTCAGACATTATGATATTATCTATAAAATTGTATTTTCCTTTGTTCCTTATACCAAACAGAGTTTACTTCATACCATAGGTTAATGTTAATTATTAATTTGTTGATGACATGAAAACAATACCACTTTATAAGGAATTTGCCTACATTCTATCTGCATTATTTTGATAAAAGCAAAATGTTACTTATGTCAGAAACAGAAACAGAAGGCAGAATGGCAGCATAAAGAGTTATCAACTGTTTTAGAACTGTGTGAATCAACTTCCATGAAAGTTCTCTTCTTCGGAGAACACTTGTCTCTGTATGACAGGGATGAAATAGTAATTAGCATCTGACAATTCTGCTCTGAGAAATGGAGACCCAAATGTGCACTGAAGTAATTTATAAGGCATTTGATAAGGTGAGCTGATGATTAGATGTAGGTTAAGTCACAGCATAAACTTTCTCAAATTGTTCTACTAAATTCAAAGCACTGATTGAGAGAGGATTAAGAAGTCTGCAAGAACTATTTTTATAATCTTCAGCATAATATGATGAGTAATTTATTCCCTTATCTTATTTCTTAAAGCTATTTTCAGCAAGGAGTAACTCACATATCTATTTAGATTTTCTCCCTTTGAGTTTTTAACCATAGACACATGTTGCATGCAGCTATAGATATTTGCTTTAGATTAATTAATTTCTTATCAATTAAATCAATATTTTTAAGTTTAATAATACACAGACTTAAAAATAACTATAACAAAACAATGTTAGATATAATAATGACAAGAGAGCTGAGTTATTTTAAAATTAGAATTTAAATCATGGGATTGTGCTGTATCTTTGCTATTATACATAACATAAATCCTTGAAAATCTACAAATGCTATTTTTTTCAATGGAAATTCCCATAGGCCCCTCATCCCTTATTAGGGATCACAAATGACCCATTACTTCTATACCACCATGTACGATTATTTTTGCATGTTTTAGCCCATATTTCCAATGCATAATACCTTCAGTCTGTTCTAATAAAAGGGCTATTATTTCCTTTTCCTTTTGGGTAATTTGGGTACAAGATATTTTTTTTTAAATCTAGAAAGGGTCAGATATAAGTGTGTGAGTTTCTTAGAAGTATGTAAATAATTTGTATTTTGGCTTACCTAGACCACAGTGCTCAGGGTGTGATTGACTGGATAAGAGAACTGATTTGAGTTGATCCCCAAATACTTTCTAAAATGCCTAGGGTAATATTTTTTCCTGTTACCCATGGTCAAGGGATGTGCAGACAGGAAGAAAACTAGCTCTATCTGGCCAGCCAGTATAACAAAATAATAGGGAGTTATAGGTTAGATGAGAGACTATGCCTCAGGGAAAAGAGGAAGAAGAGAAATGAAGAAAATACCATGTTTATCTTTGCACTCTGAATGCCTGTGCACAGGGCCAAGTGCATGTGCATATAATACTAGCCCACAGACATATCTGCATACTAGCTTTCCCCTGCACACACCAAAAAATAATTTGTTTTATGTACCTTTAGTAATCCACAATACTGTGCTTTAAAAATGAATCATAAACATTTATTAAATATTTATTGATTTAAAATATTTAGGGAAAATGAATTGTCCTATTCAAAAATGATAGGAAATCCAACATTATGAGAAAGAGTATGAGAGTAGAGAGAGAGAAAAGTTAGTTATTTTGTTACAGTAAGTATGATTTAGAAGTTCCAAAGTGTTTTTAATGTATCTGATTTTATATATATATACATATATATGTATAAAGTCAATATCTGTAGTTGTTTTAGCTGATTATATATATATATATATATATATATATATATATATATATATATATATATATATATATATATATATACAAGAAGCACATGATAGAGATAAAGTATATTTTCAGCTTATACTTTTTAGATAGAATTTTCTTTATGGAAATACAAGCATATAGACAAGAACTGGGTTTTACATCTTCTCATTGGGGGAGGAAGGAGATAGTGTGAGCTAACTGAGGCAAACAGAGATGGGCAAAAACTACAAGGACCACCATCAGCAATACCCCTTCCCCAGGACAGCAAGACTCCCCAAAGTCTTTCCAAATGGGCATTTCATTACGGGATCTACTCACAATCACATGAGACTATGGAGGACATTTTTCTATTCATATCAGGATACTTATCCTCATTGCCATAGATTTTTGTCTATTTCATGATAGAAAATTAATTCAGCCTATCATTAAAAGTCTCAATAGTCTTTGCCATTTCCAACACTTAAAATCTGAAGTCTAAAAATAAAGTCCCATCTGTGACTCAAGACAGTCTTACAACTGCAAGCTGGTAAAAGAAAACACTGTTTCCACATTTACTATATATAATGGGATAGAGTAAACATTCCCATTTCAAAAATTACAAATGGGAGCATTTCAAGCAAAGATTGACCCACTGTAAGATAAAATCCAAGAGAGTAAATGTCACATAAACAGCTCCATGCATTGCATCTATCTATCTATCTATCTATCTATCTATCTATCTATCTATCTATCTATCTATCTATCTATCTATCTATCGATCTATCTATCTGTCACTTATCTGTCTACCTACCTTTCTACCTGTCATATATCATCTATGTAACATCTATCTACCTGTCATCTAATATCTATCTATCTATCTATCTATCATCTATCTATCTATCTATCTATCTATCTATCTTTCTATCTATCTATTTGTATAGTTATCATCTCTCTGATATTTATCTATCATCTCTCTCTTAAATAAGTTAGAATATTCAATCATAAAATTATATAAAATATAAGATAAATTTATAAAGATACTCAAATATTACATATGTATGTTCATGCATAGTTTATGGTAAACTACTATTAAAATATTCAACCATAATTTGAAGTTCTTCCTTATAGATACTAAATAAATTATTTCAATTTCTCATTATAATGGCTGAACAATTTTAAAACAAGCACTTAATTCCTTGGAATAAGTGAACAACTAGATTCTGATAAAATCAATATACAATCATTATAGGCAACTGCCAATATCACTTTTTAATAGGAAATACACATTATTGAATTGGATTCAGTATGTGTTCATTCATAAACCCAAATTACAAGCCTTGGAAGGAAAAGCTTTCTTAGGAAATTAGGAGGCAGTTTCAGAATTATCAGGCTTTACTTTTGACCAAGTTTAACAATTTTATATAAATGAATAATTGCTGGAAACTCTTATTAATATAGTTCATACCTTCTACCAAATAGTTATTAACTGGGAAAATGTAATAAGTCAAGACTAATGTATTGTATACTTATGACCTCACTGTTCCTACTTCCCATGCAGATTATTCCAAATTATATCTAGTCTAAGCAACATGAGACCATGTGAAACATCAAATACCTGTTTCAGTTATTTAATGTTTACATATTTATATTTTATCATTTACCCTATAAAAGGATAAGTATTTTCATTTTATAGATGTAATTAACTTTAGTGTATATTCATAGACATTTGATTACTAATTATGGTACTGATTATTATTTTCTAAATTTTATTTACAACTTTTTCAAATACAGAGTATGATATGAGCATAATCCCTTATCATTCCCTTTTTTCCACTAAATCCTCTGTCAACCAAGTTCCTCCTTCTCTCTAACACAACACCTTTGATGTCATCCTCATCCAATCATTAAGAAATATAATACAGCCACTCTGAGTTCACAAATTTCAAGGCCATTTTATGACTGGATGAGAGTATTGTAAGCAGCCTTGTCCTTCCTTTGAAACTTACATTTTTTTCCAGCACCTCTTCCACAGTGGTCCCTGAGCCTTGTGGAAGGGGGAACAGATGTGATAGAAATGTCTCAGTGCTGAACATCTATTAAGACAACTTTAGTTCTTGCCTCCCCCATCCTTGGCTTTAGACTAGGTTCTTAGGATCAGGTCATGAATTCTCTCCCATGGAAATTCTGATTATTATTTAACAATGTATATTCATTAGTTTTCAGTGAAGCATGTCTCTGACCACTGTTAGGTCATAAAAATAATTTACAATTAGCAAACTCTTCTAGCAAAAATGTACAATTATTATGTCTTGAATCTTAAGAACTAGTAAATCTCAGTTCTAAGCATTGGGAGTAATATAAAACACACAAAAAGTAATTGCAATTTGGTAAACTTGGTTGTCATTTCATTTTATTATTTTAAAGAATATAGCTAATTGACAATAAAAATTTTGAAATAAATGTATTTGTTCTGTCTTGGTGAAGGGACTTGGACTGGAAGATAAGCCACAGAGAGTAATGGGCTGCTATTTCTGAGTTTCATTATTCACACAGAAATCTCAAGTATAATTTTGTTGAATCAGGGCACAGTCCTTTTATCGTTAGATGACAAAGAAATGTGAAGAATCCATTGTAAGCATGATAAATTGGACCATCCCAGTTGCACACATATGATCATTTTCTGTTTATGGCAAAACTAATGTGGTTCATTATTAAAATGTGCTGCTTGAAATTTTGAGATGGGCTCACATATATATCCTGTGATCATTTCCCTTCTAAATGTTGTCATCCAGCAGTGTATTTTGTTCTTTTAGTGCTCTTACTAATCATCTGCTTGGATTTATGGTAAAGCATGCATCAATCAAATTGGCAATGCTTTTAGTCACATTTAAGTAAAAAAAATGGGATGAATTTAATCAACAAAATGTGTATTTTACTCTTGTGTGTCTAACTGTAAGCTCCTATACAGTTTCATTGGTTCACTTCAGAGTTTCTTCTGAAGAGTGCCATCATTTATACAAATGAATTTGTATTGTGTGCCCATAGACACTTGAAATGAGATGACAAATGGACATGGATCATTCTGGGGCTAAGTGTGCCAATTTGCAGAGCTGCTGCTTAGACCTCTCTTCACATACCAGATGACTTGATTGCCACTGCCATTTGGATTTACTTAACTATTACTTCCCTCTAGCTACGGGCACAGAAGGTAGAATGTCTTTATCTAAGGGTTCTGGCAGAAGCTTAGCTATTTATCATGTATGTGAGAATCATGAGAACCAGGTGTACCATTTATTTTAATGAAGCCAATATTGGGATGGGAATTCAGAATAACAATATTAGGCATTTATTTATTTGCACACAGAAAGAGAGAGGAAAGAGAGAGAAAGAGAGAAAGGAGAAAGAGAGAATGAGAGAGAGGAGAATGAGAGAATAAGAGAGACAGAGCGAGCAAGTGAGCATGCCTGGGCCTCCAGCCACTGCAAAGGAACTCCAGATGCCTGCACCACTGCACATCTGGCTTTAAATTGGAACCAGGGAAGTGAACCCGTCATTAGGCTTTGCAGTCAAGTGTTGTAACCACTGTTTCATCTCTCCAGTCCCAAGGATATGATATTATTAAGCACAAAAATAGGTCTGATTTTATTTTGCTAATAAAAAAAAAATCCTGTTTGTGTGTGTGTGTGTGTGTGTGTGTGTGTGTGTGTCTAAGATTTAAATCATTCAGGCATAAATATCTTATTTCAATATTAAAGTTCCTTTAAAGAATTGTTGTATTTTCTGATTCACCCTATGCCCAGCCCTATAAAACTAATAGAAAATGCATTTCACTGTAAGAAAAAAAAAGATTATGGAAAATAGCTGTCTGTTTGCATGTGGAGTCAGGAGATAGTGGTGCTCTGGACAGTGATTTTCAGAAAGTTGCTTATCTTTCTTCCTGTGTACAATAATTGTTATGCCTCCAGGCTATCCAATTACTGTTTCAGGACAGTGTGTTAGGTGTGCAGTACAAATTATGAGTTTATCAGTGAGAGAAAATTGTGTTAATTAAGATAAAGATGACCAGTTTGTCACTGAAACACTCTAATAATTGCAGTTGACAAAATATGAATAGCTGAGAAGAGTCTAGAATTCTTCAAAGCCAGAGAGATCTTAGCACATCCTGCATCTTCCCAGGTGCCTGATGTCCTGCGTTTGGAAATGTTCAATGATTGTTATAACTTTAACAGGTGTTTGAACTGTAAAATAAATTAGTAAGAATTTCAACATTTTATTAAGCTGGTACAAACAACACTATGAAATGTATTTTCTGTAATCCCTCCTAATGTCACTATTTCTTGCTTGTTTCCCACATTGGAGGCTTTAGATTAAAAAAAATTCTGAAAGAAATATTTGACAAGGGATAATATCATTCCCCCAACTCAAATGCAGGTAAAAATATATTTCTGTATTCAGACATCATAGAATATAATGATGTCCTAAAGATAGTGGAAAATGTAAACAAAACTTTGTGAGTTTTTCTGTTACAATGTTATTGTAACTTCTCACAGTAAGACAAAGTGAAATATCTCATTGAGCCACCCTTCTACAATAGTTGAGACACCTTACTGATCTTCAGAGCTTATAAAATTAAGGAGAAGTACTAAGATGCAAATATATCATTTCATAACTTTCATTTATAAAGAAAAAATTCTTTATATGGAGAAAAACTCAAGTTAATATTAAACAGTTATATTTAGATAATGGTGTGCATCTGCAAGTGTAGTATGGTTAGACCGGAACTTCCTATCCCCACCTCCCTATTAGAAATATGTAATTTTAAAAGTCATAACTATAAGAGAAACAGACAAAGTAGTATAAATCTAAAATTATCTGCCACCTCAATTTGAAGGGAAAAAAGGAGTGAACAGGATAATGTTGTCACAAAATAAAATCATAGTTCCAAATATAGAAGCAAAATGAATATAATTTCCTTGTCTTTAAGATTTCCATGTGTAATCTTTCTTTTATTTTTCAACTGTTATTACATAAAAACTTGATAGTATCTATCAAAAAGACACCTTCTAGTCTTAATGTAAAAAAAAAAAAAATACTGTCCCAGCACCTGGAATGGAGAGGTAGGAGGATTGCTGTGAATGTGAGGCCACCATAAGACTACCTAATGATTTCTAGGTCAGCCTGGGTTAGAGTGAGACACTTCTCACTCATATATATATATGTGTGTGTGTGTGTGTGTGTGTGTGTGTGTGTGTGTGTGTGTGTGTGTTAGTTTTGATGCCTCTATAAATAGACATATTAAGTGAATACAAATCCTTTTCAAATGCTTCAGTGGAGAGACATACAAATGACCCTGCCTGTACTTAATGGTGAGGCAGCTATGGAAAAGCAATGTGATGTTTGTTGACAAACTTACTTGCAATCAATCAGATTGAACAGATGGCACTCAAATTGCGCACCCCTGTGGGTGCAAACAGAGAATCGACCTTACTGCCCTCTTCTGTTTGGATTACACAAGCATGGACTACATTCATAGACCTGATATAGAAGGAACACGGAATGTCCTCTGGCTCAATCAGTATCACTGACCAATTAAGCTTGATCTATTCAGACTTCCAGTAACATCCAACACTGAGGCAGCACGTGCCTTCCTTAGAGACCCTGGTCACAGACTTCTCCAGTGATTAAAAGATTATTTCAGTCACTGGAGATGACTCAGCTTTTATCTCTGTCATCTCATTTACCTATATGTATCTATATCTTTCTCATATGATGGCATATCCAGTAGCCATAGAATGTTACTAGAAAAATTTCAGTGCCAGGGATGAGATACCTTCCAATGAGTTGTTGATCAAAGAATTCCTGAGGCCCCAGAAGCATTAAAGGCCATTGCCAAGGCTTATGTTTGCCCACCAGAATGTGATGGTAAGATCCTATTATAACATTATAACATTAGAAATGATAATATTAATGATAGTTTTTAAATTCTACTAGAGATCCTACAAAATTTTATATATTTATTTGCTCAGCAGCAAGTGTTGAACAATCAGTATATTCCTAGATCCTGTTGCATTTAACCAAAAAAAAACTATAAGTAATTATTTGCCTATATGTTGTTAATATTAAAGTTAAGGAGACAATGATTAAATGAACAATAATGTGAATAGCAACAAACAACATAAATGAAACAAAAGGAGAAAACTATAATATTGAAGATTTAGTGATACTCTTATTTGGATTGGGTGGATAAGAAGCATTTCTCTGATGAAATATGCATTATATGATTGGAATTTAGATGAATCAGAAAGATACATAAGGAACAGCATACGACAGAGAGGTATTTATGTCTTTGTGTCAGAAAAGTCCCTGGCATATCATATAAACAGGAAGTACACTGGTGCATATAGAAATCAGAGAAGCAATAAAAAGAGTGGAATTTGGTGATAGAAAAATTGCCTAGATTTGTATGTGAAGAAACACCTGTATTCCTGTATTGCCAGCATTGAGACAAGATGATTGCCTGAGGTTACTGTAGCCTGAGCTGCAAAGGGAGTTTCAGCAAGGGTAAACTGTGGGGCATTGTCTCCTAAGAAAGAGAGAACAAAGAAAGAAAATATCAATATAAAGGAGGAAAAGAAAGAATGAAGAAGGAAGGAATGAATGAAAGAACAAAGGAAGGAAGGAAGAAAGGAAGGAAGGAAGGAAAGAAGGAAAAACACAAAGAATACATGATCCAAAACTTTTAAAATAAATGTAAGAATCAAATAACTGTAAATTTAGATCTAAATGTGTTGGGCATTGTGATGTGTAGTGCTTAAGAATTCCTCGAATGATTATGAATAAGAAATACCACACACCAGAACGTAGCATATATGTTTTATTCATACTACTTGCATGTGCTCTTTTAAATAATATTCAAGTAAGCAATACTAATTAAACTCAGTGACACACAATTGCATCATAGTAAAAGAGGTACCAGGTGGAAAGAAAGGGAACAATGTTATAAAAATGGGAATAGAGTAGACCATATGGGAGGAGTTTATGATATAAATTCATAACAAACATGTTATAACAAAATATTAATAATATAAAAGAGTTATGAAGCAGGCTGAGGAAGCGGTCACTTTGATTCAATATCTCCAGCATACCCATTCTCCTCAAATTACTACATTTCCTATCTATTTTCTACTCTGGCCATACCTTTCCATATCAAATATGTGTGTATATTTCCCTTTGTTTTTCCCAGAATGAAAACTACCATGACATGAGGATAAGACTTCTCGTGTCCACCATCATTATGCTTGTAAATGGGGCAGAGCGTGGAGCAGAGAAGACAATTTGTGTCTAACTTTCACTAATTCTTCTGGAGAGGCTCATGGTATAAACCACTTATTAGATATGTAGTTTGTTTTGTTATATCCCTTTGCTTTTGTTCACTCTCCAAACATGCTTATAAACTTTGTGAGAACACAAACCACCCTGAAAATTGCCCTCTCTAAACATCCATAGACATCCGGCATTCCCAAAGGTAAGCCAATTCCTAGCATCACTTTCCTCTAGCTCATTGAAGATGCTTATCATTTAGTCAAGAGATTGTCATCCTTTAACTAAAATGCTGAAGTAAACATTTTATTTATTATGCTGCTGATGAAGGCTTTGTCACATCTAGGAAGAACAACTGTTATAACATGAAATCATCCATGCAATACTCACAATGAATGTCTTCGCTGTGCTCCAAAGGTAATTTATTGACAAACTCAGGGTGAAGGTCAGATTCACAAAGTTAGCTTGGGACTTCTGTCCAATTGGAATCACATGTAACTTGTATCTCTGTTACTCATATTACTAGGCAGCTGAACACACAGCTCCAAGAGAGAAGACATGCTCCAGATTATGAAGTGGCTCACAGATTAGCATTCAGCGGTCTCCTTTTAGTCTTTCTGCTCATATATGTTTTCTGTACTCTCCTATGTTTCTAAGGTCAGGTCCCTTCAGATTTGGTTAAAGCACACCGAGGAAACAGCCACAACCTGGTGAAGTGTCACATTTTGAGATGTTCAAGTGGTTCAACCCCCAGTGTCAACACTGTAGTGCTTTCAGGATGATTAATTTTGGGAACTGTTCTCTCTGTGAATGCATGGGACACAGTCTTGATGTCACTGCATTATATAATGCTTATGTCGGGCCTGCTGGTGTTGTTGCATCTAAAACCTACAAAACAAAACCTTCATGTGTTTTTGGAACCTCATGGGTCACTTTGGTCAACAGCTCCGTGAGGGAAGGCGCTGATGACTGGGACCAGGGGTTGTCAGACTGATCAATTTTTCACAGGCTTAGACTCTCTCCCCTTCTTTTTACAGCCCCTCTTGCCAGAGGACGCCCATTACTTGCTCAATAGTTTACACTAAGTGTGGATTTTATGATTTTGAATCGATTGCTTCATGCTTAAATCATTCCCTTCCCCTCATTCCTTACCCCTCAGCCATAAACTCTCACTTCTCTCGACTGGTCTGTGTAGAGTTTACAGTTACCCTGGTTAGGAACCCCATATGAGTGAGAATATGCGGTGTTTGGCTCTCTGTTCTTTTGAGAGATCACTTATTTGGATCCACTCCAAGTCAAACCATTTTTCCCTAAATTTCGATATATCATTTTTCCTTTTAGCTGACTAGAATTTCATTGTGTAATATAGCAAAGTTTTGTTATCCATTCCTCCATGGAAGGGCATTTTGGTTGATTCCAATTCTTGGCTGTTATGAATTGAGCTGCTATAAACATAAACAAGATTCTGTCAAAGCTCTTGAATGCCCTCCCCAGGCCTGAGGTAGGATCCTGTTACTGAAGAAACCACAGAAAGCTGTCCATCAGCATCAAGAGACCCTGAGAGGTCCAGAATGGTAACCAGCCCCCAGATGGTAATCAATATGGTGCTGGAAGGCACTGTATAAGCTACCAGGGGAACCTGGTCAACCCCAGCTAGAGAAAACAAAGAAACTGACAGGAAACGCAGACTGCCACCATGAGTAGATTTCCTACTGGGAGAGAACAGCTAACCCTCTGGCTGTCCACTTCTTACTGATCAAAAATTATTCATGAAGCTTAAAGATTAAAAAAGTGATCAGCAGGATGTGATGAATACAGATATTTTTGGTAGAGATCAGATCCCTGGAAAGCAAACTTAAATGGGGAAAGACCTAAATGTTATCAAAAATAGAGGCATTGATGCTAATTTCATTTTTTTGTCATTGTCACATAGAATACAGTTTAAATTTTGTTATACCAGATTAGGTCATTTTGTTAATAATATTTCTTCAGTGTTTTTCTTTATGTTATTCATAATTTGTAAAAATTATACTGCATGTGCTATAGTACAACACAATAAATAAATGCAGGGAATATATTAAGTATTTTTATTCCATTTATAAAATAAAAAATATTTGGTCTTCAGTAATCAAATAGATTCTCCCATTTGACATAATACAACTGGAAATTCTCTCAGTGATACATTGATGTGTGAACACTTTAATGTGCTTTCATTTTCTTAAATGTATAAAATGGAACAGCAAATGAGGTGGAGAGTAATGAGCTGTAATTTTGTTTTTTTTTCTCTCAGAAACCATTACATAAAAAAGGTAATAAAATCTTTTTAGAAAAGACACCTGTCCGTGTGAGAAAAAAGAAGGGGAGGAGGAGGAGGAGAAATGGAGGAGGAAAAGAAGTAGAAGGAGGAGAAGAAGGAGAAGGAGAAAGAAAAAAAACTGCTCTGGTATTATTTCATCTTATTTCCTCCAGAATCTACTTTTCTTTGAATTCATATTTAGTTTCTGAGTAATTGAACTATTTTGTCTGTATTTTCAACTTTTTATTTATTTCCTCCACCTTTGAATTAAAATGTGGATTTCAAAAATTCTGACATCATTTCCTGGCAAGGTCAAATTCACAAAGTAATTAGAAAACAAATACTATCACAGAATAAAATGTCCTGTTGCTGGATTCCAGGTGAGATTTAATGAAAGTTTTTACATTAGTAATGGTAGTCTAGAAATAAGGTTTTACAGTCAAATATTCTGGTTCATGAAGACTTTCTTCATTTGACTATTATGATATTTAGGTGTCATGATATTTTCTATTCATTGAAATTCATGGGGAAAATTTGAT